>OZ026625.1:91122322-91352322 GCA_964020975.1 Hermodice carunculata
ACAAGTGAAACACTACATTCACAATGAAGCTGTTTAACATCGGGTAAATAGGAACTATGTCCAAAGTAGTGAGATTGAAACTTCAGTTATAGGTCTGAGGTGCAAAACCCAGGAAAATCAACAGGTGTGAAAATAAGTACATTTTGCAGCATTTGAACCTATGAGGCTGTGCATTGCTGAATTTATTTCACAGCAGTCCCTGTCTTGGGAGACCACTCTGATGAAAGGCCACCTGTCTGTAAAGTCTGCCTTTTTCAGAATACTTTGCTTAGTGCTTTTCTTATTTACACCACCTATGGGATACTACCTGTCTCACAGTTTGCTGATCATTAAGGGTCGGTCATTGGAGACATATCGAATTCCACATGATGGGGTCAAAGGCTCATATTGAACTTTTTCAAACTCGCGCTGCCTCAATCCATTCCCCATGACCCCATCATGTAGATTTTTTTTCTCCTATCATTGAAAACCCTATTTGACTTGCTCTGTAGCAGTGAACTTTACGCCATTTTTACTATTGCCATCTAATGCATGGCCTTCATTTGTGTACCAATGGTACAACAATACTTTGGTTGCTAAGCAACGTCAAGCTGTAAATGTAGCTCTGGCTGCTCATTTTGTTACATTGAATTTGATTGGATAAGAACATGTAATGAAAACAAATAGGCCTAGCTCTTTTATTGGCTCTCACAAATGCTGAGGAATTTAATGCCACCCCCCCCCCCCCAAAAAAAAAAAAGAAATGTCCCAAACACACTTTTTTTGTTGTGATTGATTGATACATGTACACATTAATTCTCAAAAGGTTGGCAACTGTATTCAAATTCATGATAAAAATTGTGATTAATACCTAATTACCCAGAAAAAATGTATACCTGTGTTTTGAGATGGCCCCTTAATGGCAGTGGTGTAAGGTAGGAATCAAAAGCCAAACTGCACATAGACCAAATGCATCGTTACAGGAATACAAATGCAATAACTTATCATTGCAGTTAATCTGCAGAATCATTCATGGGAGCAATGGAGAAGTGAAGAGAGCCTCCGCTGTGGACTTACATTTTGAAATCTGTATGTACATTGTATTATATGTACCCTATAAAATATAGTAAATCTTACCCAAAATTTTTAAAAATGTCATTGCTGAGATTTTGTTATATGGTGGATTCCGAAGTGATATGCTATCTATACTTTTTGTACAGAGATTAGGTAATCCTAACCCTGTTTATGGCCTTTAAAAGACAGTAAGTTCTGAACAGGTGCTTCAATCATGAAAGATGGAATATTAAAAAAAGCTTACATTAAAATACTCTATGGAGTACGATACATGTACATGTAGCCTTATAAATTAAAATACAGACACTCCAGTATGAACTACAAAGTCTACATTTTATTTATGGCTAATCATTTAAGCCAAAATGAGCCACAAAATTAACATCAAAGGACTCCAGCAGCTGAGTCATTATGAATAAACCCAGCTTATATTAGCAGATTTTCCTCAATGTTCATTGTTGACTTTCAACATCAGGAGTTCATGGGCTGGTTAATACTGGTTAATCCAAATAGGAGCCATAATTGTTTTATCTAGGCTACTGATGCCCAAAGACAGCTTAGAGGTGAGGCAGGATGTTTAGGGCATGTCTACCCTCCTTCCTCCCCCCCCCCCCAAAAAAAAAAACAACAAAAAAACTCAGAAGTTTTCATCTTGCAAATGCTGCATTAGAAATATGCATTGATGAATCTACCAATATTGTTCTAGGGGCCTATTTTTTTAGCTCTGCTGACCGAAGATCACAAAGCTTATGCGGTTGCTCATGTCTTTCCATCTGTCCGTAAAAGTCTGCTTGTTAGTGTGATACCATCCACACTTTTCAAGTTAGCCCTATATAACTTTCATGACTTCTATGATGTATGAAAATCTAGGCTCCTTTCGATATTGGTGGCACCACCTACATTATTATGTAATATAGGGGTCACAAAATGTGAAAATCTTGTGAACACTCTAGCATCTTTAATTTTTGGAGGAGTTTGTTGGGATTGTTGGGGAGGTTAAAGTCTAAGTTGCTTATGATACTAGTGGCGCCACCTATATTATGATGGAAATTATAAGCCAAAATGTGTTTTATGATATAAAATTCTATATTTGACATAGTAATTGGATTAAACTTGCCAAATTTATAGGATATATAAACCATTGCCAAAGATAGAATGTTATGTTATATAAGGGACCTTGACCTATTTTGCTGAGGTCACCATGCCTGTAAAGTTGAAAAGGTGATTTTGTAATGACAGAGTGTAGCTTGGACGTCAATGGCAAAGTGAATTGAGCCTCCAGATCAAAACTGTACTTGGTGATCTACTTTTTAGGTCACTTGGACCCAGTAATTATGGAGTTTGGCGCTTCCTCGAGTTTATTGTTTTTTGTTAATAAATCGAAAAGTTATTACCCGATTTAATTGCTCTGCATCCCACAATTTTTTATATCGGCCCATATAGCATTTAAGAGATATAAAGTGTATAAAGATCTTTGCTGCCATCAATGTTGGTTGTGCCACCAATTGTATTATGTAATAAATAGGTCAAAATGTGAACAATCTTGTGACCGCAATACCATCCACAGTTTTCAAGTTAGCCCAAAATTAGTTTGAGAACATAGGGTGTATAAAAATCTAGGTTCGCTTGGATGTTGGTTGCACCATCTACAATATTATGTAATGTTGGGGTCAAAATGTGAAAATCTTGTGAACACTGTAGCATCTGTAATTTTTGGCAGATCTTCACCAAATATGATGGGATTATGGGAGAGGTCAAAGTCTAAGTTGCTAATGATACTAGTGGTGCCACCTTTAATTTGAAGGGAATTAGGAGCCAAAATGTGTTTTAAGATATAAAATTCCATATGTGGAAAAGTAAATGGATTAGACTTGCAAATTTATAGGATAAATAGACAATGTCCAAAGCTAGAATCATATATAGTATCAGTGACCTTGACATATTTTTGTGAGGTCACCATGCCTGTAAAGTTGAAAGATTTTGTCATGGCAGGGTGTAACTTGGACATCAATGGCAATGTCAGCACAGCACCAGGCCTATGGGCCTCTTGTATTACATAATCTGGGCGACCTTGATCTTCTGTCCAAAGGTCACTGAGGACATAAAATTAAGGACTCAAACACTGTTGTCTTGGTACATGCAACAATATCCATCACAGGAATTTCACAAATAAGCTATGATTACATGTGGAGCGAAATGCCATCTAGTGGATATATTATACATTAAATGTACATAGCTTTATATGTTCAGAAGCCACTTGAGGACTCACAACTTTCAAATGAAGAGGTGCAATATAGCCACGGTGCCAGCAGATGATTAGGCACATGAGCGTCTTGTTTCAAAGCGTGTGTCAAATGCCCTCATGTCCCCTGCAAGAAAATTGGTAAAAAATGGACATGTATCAATGTGCAGAATAATTATACAATGTACGTGATATTCCTATTTTGTCTTAAGTATCATTGGGTATGATGTGTGACCCAGAGATTAATGTGGGCAAATTAAGCAACACAGCACCAGACACAACCAAGACAGTGGTCCCTGTGTTTAGGCACATACTCCAATGAGAAACCACCTGCTTCAAAAGACAATCTTTTGAGGGTACTTTTGCCTAGTACTTTTCGTCATACTTATGCCTCCTGTGAAAAAAAAAGCACCTCTCCTGACAGACAATTGATGATCCCCAGGGGGTGATCTTTAACCCTGTCCCCCTTAAAACTGACCAAAACCGGCTTCTGGTCAAATATTGTCTGCTTCAGTATTTTCAGCTAATTTTAGCAAGAATGAAAAAAGGTTGAAAATTTTAGATTAGACCTATAAAGATAACATGCCCCAGGTCAACAGCTTACCTTGGCATGGGTTGGGCACTAAATGTCTGACCCATGTCAAGGAAACCTGTTGACTCAGACTTTATTCAGGGGAGAACGGGTTAAAGACAGGTTTCAGTGTATTCTTGTTCATTTTCATATTAATCTTTTCACAAATAAAATTTGCCTAAGCATTTACCCAAGCATCTCCCAGCCCTGTTGTGGTGCGTCACTGTAGATGAAATTCACACTGTGACAATGAGGGATTGAACATATATGTTGACAGTTTAGGTATCACACAGGGGAACTACAAATGGCACGAATGGCCTTCTGAGGCAATGGATTTCACTGTAATCAATGCTCCAAGGCTTGGCCCTCACAAGAACAGTTCTGAGCAAATGGAAAAAAAAAAGAACCATCTGTAATTATCTGAAACTTTGATATAATTTTTGTTGAAATGTCATGTGTGGGATTCCTCGACAAGCTTCAATTCATGTTGAAATTTTAGCCAGGAAATTTTTAATAGTTGAGCTCATTAGTGGACCACCTATAGCCAGTGACTGTCAGTGGATAATAGTCACAGTGTTTTGCTAAATAGTATAATAGATTAACTTTGGTGAGGTGGTCTTGCCAGGATAAACTCACCAACTGGGCCTACCTTCAGACTTGCCTTTCAGCTGGGATTATACATCTATTATGGGCATGGGACCTTTGTACTCTGAATTTGAATCAGCCTGACCCATTGAAGTAGAATCTGAATGGACAAGATAAGTTCTTCAAAGATGCATTTAACGTAATGAATAGTCAATCTTAGGATGAGAATTTACATCAGGAGATGGTTTGAATATTTTCAGTTCATTTTTTTGCATACATATGTGTAATTAAATTACATATACAAATACAGACATAGAACCACTCAGAATTTTTAGCAACTAGGTAGACATAGGCAATCTTGTCTTGCTAGCCAGTTACATACTAAAACTGGTACAGTTTTGTATGGAAAAACAGAGTTGATTTAATAACAGGACAATGCATGTGATAAAATAAAAAAAGAACCCTTCAAAGAAGTTTCAGTAGGACATAGCCCAGTACCAGGTGGCAGATTATTTTAGGCAGAAAATGACTCCATTGATCAGTGGTGATTTTGCTGTTGTAGATAAATCATAATTAACAGATGCCATGAACAATTCTGCCTTCTTGAATCTTGCTTATGTAACTGGATGACATGTAAGATGACAACCAGCATAACTGATGTAAGCATTATAACTTAAGTGCTACTTGGCATGGCACATGGGGGCCCAGGAGAACAGGGCTTGTATAATGCTCAACTTTTTTTGCTGCAGCTTTGAGTAATAGGGCCCCATGGGAATTCCCAGCATGCAGTGGGTTGGGAAGCCATGAATAAAGATGGTGTTTTGGCAGAATGCCAGGGCTGTTCATTCTGTGGTCACACTGGCCAACAAACAAGTTTGGTATTTATTATTTAATAATACACGAGGTTCTTGATTGATAATCAACTCAGGTCGTGTAGAAATACATTCTGGGGATAAAGATGGTTGTGTAATGATGATGCATGGGAAGTGTGGGTTGTTGTGTATCATTGTCTTACCGTGTCTGTGGCGACCAATTTGTCGAGGAGGCGCAAGATAGATCTATGATGGATGGTGTGGTGTCACACAGAGTTGCCCCCAATAACAATTTGCACACTGTCTGTGACATGGCGTATTTATTATGGCAGTAATTTCCTTTTTGCCGGGATATTTCTCTCAAGGGATCAGAAGATGATTGAACCATGAATTATTTCAGTTATAATCATCTTGTATCTGACACCACAACTTGGAATATCATGCAAATGTGGGATGTACAGTCCAATGTCAATAGACGTTTTCACTTCTTGTCTTGTGGTGGGGCATATGTGTGTTGGTGGTGGTGATGGGGGTTGAGGGTTGAGTAAGCTGTTATGATTAATTAATTCCTCTCATCATCCTTTCAAAGTATTTTTTCTCAAAGACAGTTTCTTAATTCTGACTGTTGATGGTACGCCAACACATGTAGATTGAGGTTTTTGTTAGCTGAGCTGATTCATCACTCCGCTGAGCATATCTTGCGGTGCAAGGTCATTGTCTATGTATGAATCGTGCCTGATCTGATGTGGGGATTGAGTGGATTTTGGTGTCTTGGTTCAGAATGACCTGTGAGGATTTCACTGTCATTGTTGCCCCATTGAGGGATATTCATCTGCTTAGCCCTGTTGCTTTTCTTGTGTAAATACAGAGGTAAGAAGATTTATTTTTCTTCTTCCAGATATAGCTCTAGCTGTCTGCTCAAGTCCAACTGATAATGTTTTAGTTAAGTGGTTTTGGAACCTTGAGATAGATTTTGGTGTCTTGGTTTAGAGTATCTTATGAGAATTTTGCTGTCATAATACTGTCTGTTTTAGGGATATACATGTGTATCCAGGTCTGTCACTTTTCTTCTGTGTAAATGCAGAGGTCAGAAGTTTTGGGTTTTGTTGTAGTTTGTTTGCTTGTTATATCAGCTGACTGACAAGTCAGGCTGAGCTTTTAGGAGACCGAGCCATCCGTTTTCCAGTTGTTCACAATTACATTTTCGACTTCTTCACCAAAACCATCAACCATATTCACTTCAAGCTTGGTGGCAATGTATTTTGGGTGGGTCTCTACCAAGTTTGTTAAAATGGTCAGGGTCCAGTGAATTTTGTATTTTTTTATGAATTATTCAGAGAGCTTTTTGGGGAAAGCTCACAAAATCTTTGCTGAAACCGCTCACCTGGAACTGCAATTTTATTTTTATTTTTTACATTTTTTTGTGTGTTCTCACTATTTTCGACTTCGTCACCAGAACGGTCACTCAGAGTAAGCTGAAACTTGGTGGATATGTTCCTTGTGAAAGGATGAAACAAAGTTGCTCACTAGGTGGCACTGATATCGATTTCTGATTTTTAACAAATTTTTCAATTCAGGTACTTATCGGTAAATGCACCTTAATTGATTACTGTATATGTCAATGGGCATTCTAATGCTAATTCACATTTTCAACTTCTTCTCTAAAACCGTCATCCAGATTGACTTCAAGCTTGGTGGCAGTGTACCCTGGGTGGGTCTCTACTAAGTTGTTCAAATGGTCACGCTCCAGTGAGTTTTGGATTTTTTAAGATTTTTTTTCTTTTTTAGGGTAAATCATAAAAAAATCTTCATCTCTGAAACCGCACACCCAATTGCTTTGATATCGCACAGGGACAATCCTGGGGACTTCTACTTCTGAATTTGTTCACCAGGTGGTGCTGTGATTTTTTCCTAATTTTTTAAAATGTGTTTTTGCTATATGCAACTTCTCCAGAACCATCACTCAGATTAAGCTGAAACTTGGTGGATATGTTCCTTGTGGAAGGGTCAAACAAAGTTTTTCACTAGGTGGCACTGCTATGGATACCTGATTTTTAACAGTTTTTCAATTCAGGTACTTATCGGTCAATGAAGCTTTCCTATTGATAACTATGTAAGTCAATGGGCATTCTAATGCTAATTCACATTTTCGACTTCTTCCCCAAAACTGTCATTCATTGACTTCAAACTTGGTGGCAATGTACCTTGGGTGGGTTTCTCTCAGGTTTATTCAATTGGTCACGCTCCAGTGATTTTTGGATTTGTATTGGGTGTTTTTTTTTTTTTTTTAGACAAATCTTCTTCTCCACAACCGCTCACCCAATTGTTTTGGTATTACATAAGCACATTTCTAGAGACTCCTAGTTCTTAATTTGTTCACCAGGTGGTGCTACTTTTTTTTCAATTTTTTACGATTTTTTGTGTGATTTCGTTACTGGTGACTTCTTCTCCAGATCTGATACTTTAGATTAAGTTGAAACTTCCTGGATATGTTCCTTGTGAAAGGGTCAAGCAAAGACATTCACTAGGTAGCACTGCTGTGGATTCCTGATTTTTAACGATATTTTTCAATTCAGGTACTTATCGGTAAATGCACATTTTCTATTGCTTACTATGCAAGTCAATGGACATTCTAATGGTAGTTCATATTTTTACTTCTCTGAAGAACTGTCTTTCAGATTCACTTCAAACTTGGTGACAATGTACCACGGGTGGGTCTATACCAAGTTTGTTCAAATGGTCACGATCCAGTGGTTTTTGGATGTTTTATGATTTTTTTTTGAAAATCTTAATATTTAAAAAAGTTTTAATAGTAAAGTTTAACATGGGAATTTCTTGTAATGGTTACAACTTAAATAATTTTGGCCAGACTTGTGTTAAACTTGGTAGGGATGTACCTTTTATAAGTGTCCACCTATTTTGTGCAAGTCATGCTGCAGTGATTTTTGGACCTTGACCTCATTCCTCAGGTCACAGGACAACTGACAAGAAATTTACTGTTCACTTGATAACTGGAGGTCTGTTATGAGTTGTGAACTTGATGTTGCACAGGTTAATGTTTCTCTATGAAGGTCATGCTTAGATAGTACATGAGTGATCTTGACCTCATTTCTGGGATCACAGTGCAACATACATGAATTTTACTTTTAGAACTACCTTGGTCCTGTCCCAAGTTCACAGAGCCACAAGTGTGATGTACCTCTAGGTCAGCTGAGCATGGGCTGTTTACACAGCCCTCTTGTTTCTTTTCTTTTTTAGTTGGGGTTGGGGGGATTTTGGCTGATCTCTAACGGTGATGCATCAAGACCATTTGCAGTGTATTCAAGACTTGCATGGAAATGTCATTAAAAAGTTTGCCTTGTGCAGTGTAAATACTTGGCTGGTTATTGATTGGGCAGAAGCCTGGTCTTTGGCTGGTGTACTCTGTGAGCAACAGAACTCAACTAGTCTAATTGTAGCCTTGTTATTTCTCTTGAGGAATGGCCCCACTCATCAGACATGTCACAAGACTACTTCATTAAAGCCTCATTCCATGCTACTTTCTGGTAATCTAGTTTCTTCCTCATGGAGACATGTGACACCCATGGCTGCAGATCTGTGTAGAATGGATTTAAAGATATTCCCGTCTCTGGAGATCCACAGAAAGAAATATCACTGAAAATCCAAGCAGGCAAATCTATTTTTTTCCACTGGAGACTTCATGAATTGGATGCAGATCACTGTGCTGGAGGTCTTCTGAGTAAAGAGAATAAGACTCTAATTGTCAGTAAAGTTGATTAAGTCCTGGCTGGACATTGCATACTGGTGCCCTGTAGTGCTGTAAAAGCAACGAGATGGGATTATTTCATATCTGGCTGCAATGTACATTAGATATGTGGTCAAAATTGAATGAGGTAGGCAGGCGTGCAGGGGCTAATTGGATTGTTGGGGAAGGAAGGGACAGATAGGTGAGTGGCAGTGTTAATGTGTTTCATCTGGTGGGCCTCTCTAACTGACAATGGCAGCCTTGCCCGGATAGCCTCAGTTTGCACAGATACTGATGTCCACAGTATCCAGACACAAAGA
The DNA here is from genome assembly GCA_964020975.1 of Hermodice carunculata. Classification (NCBI taxonomy): domain Eukaryota; kingdom Metazoa; phylum Annelida; class Polychaeta; order Eunicida; family Amphinomidae; genus Hermodice; species Hermodice carunculata. The sequence continues at coordinate 91,131,648 of OZ026625.1, forward strand.
AACTTGTCAGTGACGAGTAGTAGTCGACCTGCATCAGCAGCAAGGTTGACAAGTGTGATCAGGCACTAGCCCCTTCTGTTGTGTACTGTTTTTGATTCACTTTATGAACCTGGCAAGTTCACAGTCACCAGAACAAAGCATGTTGTAAACACTATAATGGAGGCATTAGAAAGTCCACAGTGCACGCATATCAAAAGCATAACACCACAAAAAGTGCCAGAGGGTATTGTCGTCCCCTCCCTTACAGAAATTTAAGCTTGCTATAAGATCGCGAGATGGTTGCAGTAAGCTTGCAAGCTCGCCGTAAGCTTCCTACCATGTAGGGCAAGCTTGCTGTAAGTTTGCAGCCATGTATTGCAAGCTTACTGCAATCTACTGCCAGCATGTAGCAATTTTTTGCAAGCATGCAAGATATCACTGCAAGCATGCAAGATATCACTGCAAGCATGCAAGATGTCACTGCAAACATGCAAGATATCACTGCAAGCATGCAAGATGTCACTGCGAGCATGCAAGATATCACTGCAAGCATGCAAGATATCACTGCAAGCTTGCAGCTTTTCCTGAAGGCATGCATGTTTGCACGTATATTCTGCGAGCTTGCAGCCTTGCCCTAACAGAAATTTAAGCTTGCCATATGATTGCAGGATGGTTGCAATATGCTTACAAGCTCTCTATAAGCTAGCTGCCATCTAGTGCCAGCTTGCAGTAAGTGTAAGAGGGTATTGTCGTTTGCAGCCAGGCATTGCAAGCTTGCAGACACTGGCACATGAAGCAACTTGGTCACCGTTAGCTTGCAGAGACTAAATCTTACAACTACACCAAGTTAATTAGACTAATCAGAGATGGCACTTGAAATCTAAAGAAGAAAATGCCTTGGGATCATTTATATTCTGCAGACTTCTTTATCCCAATATTGTATTTGATGCTCCAAGCTAAACAGGCTGCTAAACTTAAATGGTAAAACCAAATATTCCTTGGGATTTTTTCATCACATTTGATTTGCAGCAATATTACCATTTTACAGCTGCCTGCTTCTTGCAGGTCAGCAGAGAATCATATTTCTACATATTATCTACACTTTCAAAATTTGATAGTATAAAAACAAAATCAGAATATGGCATATCAATTTTACAAACCATTGATGATAAATATTCTACCTTTCTGATACAAATAGTATTCACAAAAATTGATTTTAAAGCTGTAGATACTTATGTATGATACCATTACTTTTGACACCCTGGAATCTCAAGTAGTAACAAGCTATGCAGCTTGGCAGGTCATATCTTGAATGCATATATCTGTTAGTTCTCACACAAACAGAGATTTTAGATTAGCTACTTGCTTGTGCATGCTTGCACAAATAGAAGCTACAAGCTTGCGTGCACTTCCTTAATAAGCGGAGGTGTTAGCTTGTGCAAGGTTGCCATGTTTCAAATGCAAGCTTGTGGCAAGCATGTGATCTTATTTAGATTGCATCTACAACCTTGATGCAAGCATGTGTTTTCTTGATATGACCCTAGCAAGCTAGGTTGCAATGTTTCAAATGCAAGCTTGTGGCAGGCATGTCATCTTATTTAGATTGCAGAAGATAACCCTGCAATCTTCCTGCAAGCTAGTATTACAAACTAACAGCTGATCTGCAAGCTTACCCTGCAAGCTACTGCAACCTAAATCTGCAAACATCTGCAACCTTTATGCAAGCATGTGTTTTCTTGATACGACCCTAGCAAGGTTGCAATGTTTCAAATGCAAGCTTCTAGTCACGTTACTGTGAACATATTTAAGATGTCCATGGTAAGCTTGCAGCAAACATGCAGTGTTAGCTTACTGCAAGCTAAATTTTCTGTAAGGGCTGCGTCGTCGGTCTGTCCATAAAATATTGGAAACACTATAGTCTGTACATATATTTAATGAAGAATATTTCAAAGGTTGAGAGGACCGGTTTAAAACCACCAGTTGCCTTTTGTAGGTGACTGCCTGTCTCAAGTCAGGAGTGATATTTGTTTCTGCACATTGGTATTGGAAGATGAATGTTGATGCTTTGGTAACTCTAGAATCTCTTTGCTGTCATTGTTGGGTTTGATATTTATGAATATGGGTCATGTTTTTCTACATAAGTGTAGCATTCTAGAGACGCTCATCTTGTCAACATTACTGCAATATCTCAAAAAATATTCACCATAGGTGTACCAAATTTTTGTCACAGAGGGACCTCATGATGGAGCAAGTTCCTAGTGAAAACCGGGCTTCCTCTGATTATTTTGAAACTTTTTATGACACTTTTAATGTGTTTATTTCAAGGCCATCTGATTGGCATCCACCCTGACGATGTTACCGGGATATCTCTAAAAATATTGACTGCATTGTTACCAAATTTTTGTCAGAGATGTATCTTATGATGGACCAGGTTCCTTTTTTAAAACCAGGTACCTCTGATTATTTTTTACCTTTTTATGAAACTTTAAATATATTTATTTAAAGGCCCTCTGAGTGGCATTAACACTGACGATGTTACCACGATATCTTCAAAAATATTGACCGCACCTTTACCAAATTTTGGTCAGAGATGCATATTATGATGGGCCAGGTTCCTAAATGAAACCAGGGTTCGCTTTGTATTTATAAACTTTTTATGAAACTTTAAAGTATTTATTTTCAAGGCTGTCTGAGTGGTGCACAAGGGACGATGTCACCATAATATCTCAATAAGGATCTAATGCAGCTTCACCAATTTTTTATCAGAGATGTACATTTATAGTGGACCACATTCCTATTGAAAACCAGCTTCCTCTTATTATTTTTAAACTTGTTATGAAACTTTTGAAGTATTTATGTTATGGCCGTCTGTTTGACGCACAGTACAGTGGTCTCTGTCACCAGAACTTACCCCAAGAACATCCAAAATTGCTCTTTCATTTCATAGACAACAATACGGATATTGTATGTAAAGTGTCCCACTGTGAAGTCTCAAAAAAAAATTACAGACTTGAGGAAAGAAAGATTGTGGGCGCCTAGGGTAATCCGTTCTCTGAATGCTATTTTTGATTTCTTGTCCAAAACTGTGAACCAGATCCACTTCAAACTTGCAGAAGATTTACCTTGGGTGGGTCTGTACTAGTTTAGTTCAGATGGTCATACTCTAGTGATTTTTTATGATTTTTTGTTTATGTTTTGACAATGCTATTGCCAAATAAGTCAGGCAGGTGTTGTAAATGAACTCCACTCCAAAAACCCACTCATTAATAGCCTGTAATAAGGTTAAAGTTGCTTGAATACTAACATCTGGGTAGGCTCTTTTACCTAGATAGATACATGTATCTGTTGGCAACAAGTTAGCATTCTTCCACTGGTAAGGCACTCAGCATTCAACCGACATGACTCCACCATCCCATCAACATCACGTAATTTGCTGAGTCTTTGGTCAGAACATGAGAAAATCAGAGAAACATTGCGATTTCCTTGCTGGGGTCATGTGCAGTTAAAAGTGACAGCATACATGTACATGTCACCCAAGGTCAAGCAGGGCTGGAGTCAATCGATATGTTATTGAACGGAATCTCTTCTCTTTAGTTCTGCTCATTGTGCTGGTGACATCTGCTTACTAGCTGTAACAAAGAGCAGTTTTAACCATTAAGGTCCTAAATATGTGTCAACACACAACTTTTTCCTATTGAAAATACCAGAAAGCATCTGATATCGGTTACTTCTTTTTCGGTCATCAATGATAATATACTATCAATTAACTCTTTAAGTGCCAAATTTTGGACCGAGTCAACAGCTTTTCTCTGGAACTATAGCCATGCTGGTACTTGAATGAAAGATCTTTTTACGAGGAATACAAACCTGAGATCCTAATGATAATTCAGACTAACTTGACTTTAGTAGATCGACCCTGAGTGCACTGAGGAAAGCTGAGACTCAGGTTCTGGAGGGTTAAATATTGCTGTATAGGGAAAAACGTCATTTCAAGTCGAATGAAAAGGTTAATTTGTGACAAAGACATTTGCATAAAAATGAGTCCCATGCAAATGAAAACTCCAGATTGCATAAAGTATGTGTCTCACCTCATGATAATGATACTCAGATATATCTGACATATTGACTGAGTGATGTGAATTTTAAAGGACTTAAAGTCAAATTCCTTTGCCATTTTACCCATTTATCTGACATATTCAGATATCTGACACATTTGGCACAGAACAGATGGTGTCATTATAGTAAGGAGACATATACATACACATACATATCTCTGTGGCCTTCTTAGGACCCAACCATGGGAGATGGACACGTCTCCAGGGGTGTGTACACAAAACCACTGCAAGCATTCTGTGACTTTTCTGTGTTTTAAGACATGCTTGTATGTGTTTTGCTGCACACAACTTGCCAGTGTATTTATAATGGGTGTTTCATGGGAAACAAATGGTGTCAGATGTTTTATTGCCAACAGCTCCACTACAGTTGCTTCAAGTCTCTTGAGTCATCAGGAGATCTGCCGCTTTCTCTTAGATTTTTCAACGAAGTCTCACGCTTTTTATAAAATGTCTCCTGCTTTTTGAAACAATATAAAACAAAAATTAGTATTGTAGCATTTTCATTTTGTTAGCTATAAGAGCTGCTGAGGGATTATTTTCATTGCCTGAGAGTCTCTCTAATGATGTCTAAAATGGCTCAAAATGCAGGAAAAGAAGGGGCTAATTTCCAAATTTTCCTAGTGGAACATGCCAACAATGCCCTAGCTATGCTTCGTGCCTTTGGTCGTCACCATCCCACTTTTCACACCTCCAAGAGGGAGGGCTCACACTTTTAACATGTGCTAAATATAGGTTGGAGCCTCTACCATCATGGGGAAATGTTTGCCCACCTGACAGGTGAGCCATGTAGAAAAAGAAAGGGAAGAACAAAATAGGCCCATATGAATTTAATTAGGTGTGTCCCATCACCATCTGTTAGTCCACCGAGTGCGAGAAGATCTCCGGATAGGATCTGCTTGTCATTCAGCTAGGAAGCTGATGGTATACAAATCACTTGGCGTGGACATTCTGTTATATTCATTGAATAAACTGGTGGGAACTGATGGTCAACCTGCATCAAAAGGGAGCCCCCACACAAACTGTGATATGCTGCTGCATAAAAAAGTGGTTCTTGTGGACATAGATATAGATCAATCTGCATCAAAATGGTTCCCACACAAACATCTGTCTGTGCAACATTGGATCCCACACAGACACAGAGATTAGCATGTGTGTGAGATGAGGTTTGTCTTATTTGTAGAGTATAATAAGCCAGACATACAGACATCGACATAGACAAAGTATATTTAAACTTGATCTTGAAGACTGACAACACAAGCTCAAGGCTAATGCAATTAAAGGATGATTTAAAGCCAACAAGATGATGGAAAAAGATGAACAGAGGAATGATAAATAAAAGCGTTGAGTGGTATATGATAAAATAGAATTCGGCAGTTATAGCAAAATGGCCAGTTGCAGTATAGACCAGGCCATGCTGTAATTTTTACCTTAAAAGTTTTGATAGCTTTAAGTTATTTAATGTTTATTTAATTTGAAATTTCTGCTCAAAGGTTGGTGGAAGTAGTTTTAAAACTGTTCAGACCAAAAGTAGAAACTCTGCTATTATGTCTGACAATAATGCTGCACTCTTTCAGCATGTAATGCGCATGTTTCAAACTCGGAAAATTGTTTAAATATGATGGCAGAAGAGAATTTAAAATTTTAAAGGTCTCCACAGCGATGAGTTTCAGCTTCGTGTATTGCAAAGATCGTAGGCTTGCTTTACTCAAAAGACTATGGTATATGCATGTACAAGCTTTATCTATCTACGGTGGGACAGCTGTGCGTATTGACTGCGGGTAAAAGTCAGTCTCCACTCTCACACAATAAAGCTGCTTCAACAGCTGCAAGTGCACCTTTTACTCTCCAAATCATTTAATCAGTGGAGTTGGGCAATTGACATTTTCTCTTTGACTTGCATTGAACCAGAACAATGTCAGATTGATGCTGCCAGAAACTCATACTGAACATTAGAATATGATTCCTTATCAGGTTGATTAGCATTCATACTGAACACTAGGGAATGATTCCTTATCAGGTTGATTAGCATTCATACTGAACGATAGGGAATGATTCCTTATCAGGTCAATTAGCGTTCATACTGAACACTAGGGGATCATTCCTTATCAGGTTATTTAGCATTCATACTGAACACTAGGGGATCATTCCTTATCAGGTTAATTAACATTCATACTGAACACTAGGGGATCATTCCTTATCAGGTTAATTAGCGTTCATACTGAACACTATGGAATGATTCCTTATCAGGTCAATTAGCGTTCATACTGAACACTAGGGGATCATTCCTTATCAGGTTATTTAGCATTCATACTGAACACTAGGGGATCATTCCTTATCAGGTTATTTAGCATTCATACTGAACACAAGGGGATCATTCTTTATCAGGTTAATTAGCATTCATACTGAACACTAGGAAATGATTCCTTATCAGGTTGATTAGCATTTATACTGCACACTAGGGAATGATTCATTATCAGGTTAGTTAGCATTCATACTGATCACTATGGAATGATTCCTTATCAGGTCAATTAGCGTTCATACTGAACACTAGGGGATCATTCCTTATCAGGTTATTTAGCATTCATACTGAACACTAGGGGATCATTCCTTATCAGGTTATTTAGCATTCATACTGAACTCTAGGGGGTGTAATTAGCATTCATACTGAACACTAGGGAATGATTCATTATCAGGTTAGTTAGCATTAATACTGAACACTATGGAATGATTCCTTATCAGGTTAATTAGCGTTCATACTGAACACTAGGGGATCATTTCTTATCAGGTTAATTAGTATACATACTTGACACTAAAGCATGAAGCAAGGATGTCATCATGCCACCTACACCCTGTTTGATCATTCATGAACTTTGGATAAGACTTGTATATCCATGAAGCACGCTGAATCCATTAATGATGTCAATGATCATGCATCAAAAATGTCTTCTGTGTGGAAATCTAGATGAAGGATGCACAGCTCAGGTCTGCTTTACTTTGTACTAGCTCCTATTTCTTGGCCTCAGAAAGTATGTTGCTGAACAATAGGCACATCAGGGAAAGTTAATATCAAAGATTATGTGCACGTGCCTGCAGGTTTTCGCTAAACCTAAGCCTGTTGTGTACACTTAATATCACAGGGGATAAAACTTTGATCATTCAGCATTGATCTGTTTAGTATGTTAAAAAAAATAGTAGGCATAAGTGCCTATAATCATGTAATCCTTTAATTACTAGCACCTGATGGTTGAGCAAATTCCATCATTGTTTTTACTGGGGAAAAGGCTATATATTGATTATTGTTTTAAAATTATTTCATATTTGATTACAATCATTTTGGTGTTAGACCTGTGAGGATCCAAATATTAATTCACAGCTGAAGCTTTGGTAATGTTAAAAGCACCAGGGATGCTGATTTCATTAAAAAAAAAACCATGGAAATTGGAATGAGACTGTGACATGATGTTCAAATAGCAGACAGTGACTTCAATTGACTTGAGCACTGAACTGAACGTTTGATCTTTCCTGCACAATTGCTATCTGTCAAGCAAACATTTATTCTGGCCCAGTGTTGAAGAAGTCATTCCATCAGTGTTTGTATGGGATAATTGCCTGGCAAATCAGCTGCCTTCTGCTCGCGTATTTAGTTTTTGCAGGAAATGACTTGCTGACATTTTGTTGGTACCTCGAGCAAAGGTTTTGAATGAGAAATTTGAATATGTGTAATTCTTGTTTAATCATAGCTACTGCAACACACCACAAACCATATTTTCCACATGATAATTACATGTTGTGAGAAGGTAATGAGCAAAAAATGAGGCATCTTGTGCATCTTAGGGTTACTTTGGAGAAGAGGAAAAGAGCTTATGGGGGTAGTGTGGTAATTCCATACTGCGCTGGTTCAGGCAAAGTTAGCATCTGTTTAATTCTGTAATCATGCAGTTATGCTCCTGCTGCCTCTGTAGTAGCTAGGACATGGTTTTTGTGGGAAGGGTGCTTCTTACATGAAAGATTTATGCCTCAGCTCACTTGTCACTTAGCTGAAGTTATGGGATGGTCCATTGGTGTCTGTTGTCTGTCAAGCCTTTTGACCATCCACAATTCACATTTTCGTCTTCAAGTCTTCCCTAAAAGTTTTCACTGGATCCACTTCATACTTGGCAGAGTCTACTTTTGTTGGGTCTGACTCTACCAAGTTGTTCAAATGATCACCAGGGGTCACATTAAGCTTGCGTCCTGCGTCATAGACGCAAAAAATAAAGAAATGACGCCTGGAGATTAATAAAACATTGTCATTTTGCGTCTCTGTGGACGCACGCACAAAAACGGGATGCATTTTGAATGATACAACTGCAAAAATTACCCCAAGCGGTCACGCTGTTTTGCATCGACCATTATCAATCTCATGATTATTTATTATACTGATGGAATCCTCTGATGTTCGTCTTTCTATGTAACAAGCTCTCTTATTTGCTAAGAAAAAATATTCCTGGGCTTTCCCTCCACAGTGCACAGAAATATAAATCATATAATTTCTGACCATTTCATCACGTGGAATCAATCGCAAAAATAACAGAGCCCAGGCATGTTCAATCACGCTTGCCGCTTGTTGTGCAAGCGAGTTAAAAAACTGTCCGGTGGCACACGGTGTGCAACACCAGATACTGGCACAGTGGCAGCGTGCTGGGGGTTAAGCTCCCTTCACAAACATTTTTTTTGGTAGACCAGGGATGTGTTACAGACGTAGTCTTAATAGCAGGTTCCTGGGTATATTGAATCCATCCTTGGTACAGTCAACAACTTTTAGACCCTTTTACATCAAGTTGGCATATTGGAAACTTTTTATTCAATCTTAAATTTTATAATAATGAGTTACCTACTTGAGCATACAGACGCTATGTTATGGTCGTTTCTAGGCTTAATTTACCTGCATGTTTTATTTATTTATGATTTTGATGTATGTTGATTATACCAAATAAAATCAGTTAATCAAATTACATCAAATGAAGTCCAGTTGGCACAATTTCAGACTGGACCCATCGATTCAGTTCATGGACCCACTATTTTTGCTGAAAAAGAAAGATGGGTCCAACGGAACCATACTAAAAAATCCTTAATGTGACCCCTGATCACACTCCAGTGATATTTGTATTTAAATTTTTTGGTTCCTTTTTGGCCATATCTTTTTTAAAAATCTGCAAAACCATGTGGCTAATTACGTTGAAGTTTGAAGTTGCACAGGGACACTTCTGGACACCTCTGGACACCTCTAGACCTTAATTTGCTCGACAGGTGGTGCTGCAATTTTTTTGTTTTTTTGTTTTTTTTTAAATCTTTGTGTGTTTGTGTAATTTTGAACTTTTCCCAAAGCACAAGCTAGATTCTCTTCAAACATGGTAGGAAGGTACCTTCACGTGATCCTGGCTACAGTTCACTTTACCTCATGGAAGTTCTGTCATTTATGAATTTGTAACAAATTTTTGAAAATAACATTATGACTTGCCCTAGATTTATAACACAAAGACCTTACCTTATGAACATTGTGTGCCATGTGTTTGCTCTGGGTATTAACGACATTCCCAACAGTAATTGTATATGAAGCAAGCAACATTGTGATAAACATCTTCTTGAAAGGAAGTGAAGATTTGTCAGACAGAGACAATGAAACATTTTTGAAAGCGTTTCAGTTGTACATTTCAGAATCTAAGCATTTTGTCTTTCAATAATTAGTACAACAAAATCATTAAATGTAAATTGTAATGTGTATTCTTCATCGCTGTGAATGATACGCAGTTAAGTATAACTTCTGTAGTCCTGCTTTGTTTGTGATTCCCCTTGGCCTTTTGTTCTTGTCCAGGGCACCTTGTACATGGTGCTGTTTGTCTCTTGTACTGCAGATTACCTCCAGATTAGTACCTCTGTACTATTTACGCTATCCAGAAATAAATACATTTATAATAGTAAGTAAGTAAGTAAGAATTTTATTGACCAAAATTGAGTCAGTATTGACTCATCAGTCATACATAAAGAAATCGTACACAATCAGAGAACAATCATTTCGACCAACTAAATGATACATGTTTACATAAGCAATAACACCCATTATGGGTAGAAGTTACATGTCAACTAAGTAAGTGACTAAATAGAATATCTAAAATTAGGGACAGGGAGAGGGCTGACACTATGGGCACCGCCATGTAAAATCACATCCTGGGGCAGTAATGACAAAATATAGGCCGCATATACCCAACTAGAGACAGCTTACCAGTAGTTTGTAATACTGGCGGATGTAACCAACATACTACCATATTATGTATAATCAGTACATGCTAGCATGGTTGCTATTAGGATGCTAGGTAGGTTGTGCTAATGCATTTTTTTTGTATCGTTTTGTCCAAAATTGTTCACCAGTGCCACCCAAACTTCGTGGTGGTGTACCACACTACTTTACGTAGGTGATTTTTGTATTAATATTTTTATTATCAATTGAACTTTTTTTTTGGGAGGGGGGGGGGATTTTTAGCTCAGCTGACTTGTCAGTCAGCTGAGCTTATCTTATGGTCCTCCGTCCGTTGTCCGTCGTCCATCCGTCGTCCGTCCGTCCGTCGTCCGTCAACAATTTACATTTTCGACTTCTTCTCCCAAACCGTCTGCCAGATCCACTTCAAACTTGGTGGGGATGTGCCTTGGGTAGGTGTCTTCCAAGTTTGTTCAATTGGTCACGGTCCATTGATTTTTGGATTTTTAATGAATTTTTTTGTTCTTTTTTGGGCAAATCTTAAAAAATCTTCGTCTCCGAAACCGCTCACCCAATTACTTTGATATCACACAGAAATATTCCCTGGGACACCTAGTTCTTAATTTGTTCACCAGGTGGCACTGCTATTTTTTTATGAATTTTTGTGTGTTATAGCTATTTTCGACTTCTTCTCCAGAACGGTAACTCAGATTAAGCTGAAACGTGGTGGATATGTTCCTTGTAGAAGGGTCAAACAAAGTTGTTCACTATATTGGAATGCTGCAGATTCCTGATTTTTAACGATTTTTTCAATTCGGGTACTTATCGGTCAATGCAGCTTTCCTATCGATTACTATGGAAGTCAATGAGCATTCTAATGCTAATTCACATTTTGGACTTCTTCTCCAAAACCATAATCCAGATTAACTTCAAACTTGGTGGGGATGTACCTTGGGTGGGTGTCTACCAAGTTTGTTCAAATGGTCATGCTCCAGTGATTTTTGGATTTTTAATTAATTTTTTTGTTCTTTTTTTGGACAAATCTTAAAAAATCTTTTTCTCCAAAAGTGCTCACTCAATCGCTCTGATATCACACGGGAAGACACCTAGGGACTCCGTGTTCTTAATTTGTCGACCAGGTGGCGCTGCAATTTTTTACTAATTTTTTATGAATTTCTCTGTGTTCTAGCAATTTTCGACTTCAATTCCAGAACCGTTACTCAGATTGAGCTGAAACATGGTGGATATGTTCCTTGTAGAAGGGTCAAACAAAGTTGTTCACTATGTGGGAATGCTGCAGATTCCTGATTTTTAACGATTTTTTCCATTCGGGTACTTATCGGTCAATGCAGCTTTCCTATTGATTACTATGGAAGTCAATGGGCATTCTAATGCTAATTCACATTTTGGACTTCTTCTCCAAAACCATAATCCAGATTAACTTCAAACTTGGTGGGGATGTACCTTGGGTGGGTGTCTACCAAGTTTGTTCCAATGGTCATGTTCCAATGAATTTTGTTTTTTTTTTATGATTTTTTTTTTTCAAAAATCTTGACACAAGTTTTACTAGGAAAGTTTTTACATGGGAATTTCTTGTAATGGTTATAACTTAAATAATTTTGGCCAGATTGACTTCAAACTTAGTGGGGATGTGCCTTGGGTGGATCTCTACCAAGTTTGTTCAAATGGTCACGCTCTATTGATTTTTGGAATTTTTTTGTTTTTTGGGGGGCAAACCTTAAAAACTCTTCATCTCTGAAACTGCTCACCCAATTGTTTTGATATCGTTCATCGACACTTCCAGGGACACATAGTTCCCAATTTGTTCACCAGGTGGCACTGCAATTTTTTCCATATTTTTTTTTTTTTTTTTTATGAATTTTTTATATGGTTTTGTTATTTTTCACTTGTTCTCAGAACTGTCACTCAGATTAAAGTGAAATGTGATGGATATGTTCTTGTGGAAGGGTCAACCAAAGTTGTTTACTAGGTGGCACTGCTTTAGATTCCTGATTTTTAAGCATTTTCAACTAGGGTACTTATCGATCAGTGCAGCTTTCCTATTGATTACTATGTAAGTCAATGGGCAATCTAGTGCTAATTCACAGGACAACTGACACAAAATTTACTGTTTACTTGATAACTTGAGATTTGTTTTGAGTTAGTACTGTGATGCTGCACATGTTAATGTTTTTGTATGAAGGTCATGTTCAGACAGTACATGAATGACTTTGACCTCATCTCTGGGGTCACAGTGCAACATACATGAATTTTACTCTTCATTATAACTTAAGAACTACTTGAACCTTGATGTTGCACATGTTAGTGTTCTTTTATGATGGTCAGACTTACTCAGAACATGGGTGACCTTGATCCTTTCCCAAGTTCATAGATCTGCAAGTGTGATGAATGTCAAGATCAGCTGAGCATGGGCTGTTCACACAGCCCTCTTGTTTTGAAAAATGTTAAGAAATGTTCTTAAGTCTTCTTTAAAGCCACTTGGGCAATAGGAGATATTCGGGCAACAGACTGATGCTTCCACCATGATCAGGGCAGATTTGTATTATATACTACATAAACATCCATAAATAACACCTTTTCAACCAAAAGAGAGCCCATTTCTAATTATTTTAGGCATCCAGTATGTTTTAAATATATGTTAATAGATTTTCTGAAGATTATTGTGTGTTTGTGTTGTTCATTTTGTTGAGAAGGTACTTTTGACCATGCTAAATACATGGATCTGCCCTGATGCAGGTGGCTCCCTCTTTTGCTCAATAGGTGTTAGAGTAGGACTGCATTTAGATACGAATACATCCTATTGCTTTGATATTGTAGACAAACACATTCAGGGAGCCCGAGACCAGGGTGGGACTTATTTCCTGTTTATATGTGTATAACAGTGAGTTCAGTAGTGCACCCATGATCATGCAGGCCATAAGCTTCAGGTATTTACATGTTTATGTACAGCTGCCAATTAATGTATGTTGCTGAAAAAAAAAAATCTAGTTAACCACACAGGTTAAATGAATTTTAAATGGTTTCACTTTCATTTCGGAAATTGAGTGTGGACATTCACAGCTTAGCAGAAAAAAGATGAAAGAACCCAGACTTTGTGATCAGTAAGTGAGTGTGCGATCGATGCTTTTTGCTCATTTGGCTCAGGGTCAAAATCCAGTTAATCCTTTCAACCAGAAGAGATTATTGACAGCTGCATTGAATGTGTTATCACGGGCAATTATCCAGTGTTGTAAACTGGTCAATAGCCTGTCACTTGTGTGCAGAATGATCATGTTGTCACGGCCCAGTGAGCAGTGATGACTGGGAACAGAGCCCTAGCCATAGACATACATGTAAAAAAGTATAGACAACTTTGTAGATGCGGTGAAAAAGAAACGTGGTGCAAAATTTTATTTGCACACACAAACTGTCCAGTATATGAGTAAATTTTAAGACACAAATTAATGTTGAATAATAACCATTATACCACTCCTTGCTTGTAATGATTAAACTCCGTGCATCATAACAGAATTTTGGTAGACTCACTGTATTGCTGTACTCGTTCAAAAGGAAATTAATTTGTGTGTAACGTTCTGTGTTGATGTTATATCATTGTCACAGGTTCAATTTCAGTAATGGGACATTCTGTTTGGACTTGACTACAGACACAGAGTCTTGGGGCCTGTTCAGTGTGGGCCCATCTTCCTATACATAGACTTCATTTAGTGAGGGTTACCCAGTTGACATTATCCTGCTAATCTCTGAGGCGACTCTCAATACAGGTTTTACAGTGATGAGTAAAAACAGGTACTGTACAATCAACTCAAAGTACACATAAGATATACAATAGGAAGTAGTTGAAAACTTCATTTGTCATTTTACAAGAAATCAATGATTTTTTCTTTCTAAATTAAAACGGAAATTATGAACAATGACAAATAATACATTGACAACAGATTAGGCCTTTGGGAGAAATGAGTAAGACACTACGGTGATGGTAGTGAGTGTCGTGTATGTATTGGTTAGCCGTAAATCCTTTGAGGGATGTAAAACAGTTACAATATGCGGTTATAAGAAGAAGCGTCATATATTGATTTAGCTGACATGTGACAGAGGCAGGGAAAGGTTTATTGATCAGCTCTGCATTTACGGTAAAACCTGTCTGAGTGGGCACCTCTGCTAAGTGGGCGCCTGTGTTTAGTGGGCACTGTTGCCTGGTCCAGTTCTCTATACTTCCCATGTTAATGAACCTGTGCTAAGTGGGCACCTGTTTTAAGTGGGTACTTTTGCCCGGTCCCAAGGGTGCCCACTTAACACAGGTTTTACTGTAGATCATCCAATGTGGGATATTAAACCTGACTGGAATCCAGTGGGTTAACAGTAACATAGCTCTGTGTCATACCCCAGGGAAACTGTTTTTGGGTGACTTTTTTAAACCACTTGATATATAAGCATTTGACAGGGCAGGCAGACTTGGTAGAGGAATTGCAAAGTAGAATTTTCCAATTATAACTTCTGTGTGGGAGACTGTATACCATTAAAACTATCATATCCACTTTGTATCTGTACAGTATAACCTCAGACTGTATACCATTGAAACTATCATATCCACGTTGTATCTGTACAGTATAACCTCAGACTGTATACCATTAAAACTATCATATACACTTTGTATCTGTACAGTATAACCTCAGACTGTATACCATTGAAACTATCATATCCACTTTGTATCTGTACAGTATAACCTCAGACTGTATACCATTAAAACTATCATATCCACTTTGTATCTGTACAGTATAACCTCAGACTGTATACCATTGAAACTATCATATCCACTTTGTATCTGTACAGTATAACCTCAGACTGTATACCATTGAAACTATCATATCCACTTTGTATCTGTACAGTATAACCTCAGACTGTATACCATTGAAACTATCATATCCACTTTGTATCTGTACAGTATAACCTCGTAATAATGACACCATCTGTTGCCAGCAAAATGTGCTGTTTAGCTGAACATGTCAGATAAATGAGTCAATTAACAAAGGAACTGCCTTCAATTCCCTCAAAACATGTTTCATTAAGGGCCCAGTCAAAATTATAGATATTTTACACATTGGTACACAGAGTGTTAATTCACAGAACCCTCTCCCCCTGGAAATTGGTACTTAAGAATGCTGTTTTTTTGTTTTTTTTTGTCTTTTCAAACCAAAATACATAGCTGTATTCATCACCCATACTTGTATGTGTTTATACTTTAAAAAATGTACAGTTCATTCGTCCCCCAAAAGTATACTCTGTGTACTAATGTGAAAATGTTGAAATTGAAAGGGTGGGAGCAAGAACGTACTACTAAATGACTTAGAGCCTCAGTGCTACAAAGTACCAAAGCTATATTTTAAATTGTATAGAAATTGGTTCTTTCTAGAATTGGCCTTCGAAGTCACTTGGAACATTCTTGCTCCAACCCCTTCAATTTTTGACTGGCCCCTAAGTAAAGATGACAGTTATCTGAGTGTTGTTATAGTGAGGTTTCACTGTATTTCTGATTGTTATTCCAGACTTGGACCCTTCTACTTTCCTAGTTAACTGGAATTACTTCAGTGTGAGTGGACCTTTATCGCAAACTCATAGCGCAGTTTTTTTCTCTATATATTTGCCTTTAAAATCATTAACAGATGACACTAAAAGGTGTTGGGTTGAAGCGGCGTGTGTAATATGCTTATGGGTCATTGTGGCAGCTGGCCTCCCCCACACATTACAATAAAAGTCTATTTACATTTGTACTACGTGTACATGTGGCCATGCACTCACATGACATAAAAACGTCAGTCATCTGTGAATATCGTCTCATCTATGGCATGATGAAGGTACAACAAGCTCAGCTCCTGTCATGCAAGGTTTAGAGACATAAATACCAGGCAAGAGCCTGACAGCTGCAGGAGCTAAAACTGAAGAGCTTTTCCAGTGTACTTTGAAGAAAAAAGTTCGACGCGTTTCGCCTTATCAGAGACTCATCAGGAACTGAAAAAAAAAAAAAAAATGTTTTAGAGACAGCTTATTGTGTGGCTGCTGTTCACAAACTGCACACAAAATCAGAGCAAGCTGACCACATCGAATAGCAGTACAGATGTACGTCAGAGACATTCATACCCCTCTGACAGTAATTGTAAGTGTGAAAATTTATATATCTGCTCCCAGTAAGTAAATTTTAGAGAGACACTGTCTCCTCATAATGGTTTGTAGTAAAATATCTGTATGTTTGACCTGCATAAAACATTCATCAAAAGTTCAAGAACTGATGCATGGTTTAAGTCCATGACTCATTAACACAATTTTCGTATATAACATACAGAAATTTATATCTTTAATAATGATTATTGATCTGTTAAGCACTTATAAGTACAAGGACTCTCATGCTCTTTACTGCATGAGGTATTTTGAAGAAACAAGTATCTTTATGTAATATGTGTTTATTGGCAATTTGATGTTTGATCTGTAAAACAAATGCATCATAAGTACAGTGGCACTTGCTATTTAAGACCACCCTTAATGCCAGATAAAAGTGGTCACATATGACAGGTGGTCTTTCACTGCTGGTAAGCCAGCAAACAAATTAAAGGCCAGTGTCTTGAAATGGCAGTCTTTCATGAGAGATGGTCTTTAGAGCAGGTACCACTGCATAAGAAATGACATGTTTTTTTTTTTTTACTGTGACAGGTAAATTCAAAGACATAAAAAGTCTCCATATTATCATGCTCATATGATACAGTGAAGCCTGTCTTGAAAGATCACTCCCAACGATCACCAAATTATGGTCTCTGAAGACAGGTGGTCTCTCATAAGAGGTATAGATAACATGAAAAGTACTAAATGCGATATCTTGGAAGGTGGTCTTTCAGAGCAGGTGTTTTTCATTGGAGTGGTCTGTCAAGACAGGAACCGCTGTATATACTGTAAATTGCTTTAATTTTGCTGTACTCATATTTTCGCTTATTTCGCTGGTGGCACAAAACCGTGAAAAAAAAGCACAGTGAAATAGTATTTTAACATTGTGTGAATAGGAATTGTGTCCAAAACAGTCAAATTGAAACTGCAGTGAAATGTCAAAAATACAAAAACCGTGAAAATTTATGCACATGTAAATAAAGCAATTAACAGTACTGAATTTTCTAACCTTATATTTGCCCTGTTCATCACAAGTACAAGAACTGGCACACGTATGATACTGAGAGATAGAGACAGAGTCCCAGTATATCATTGCTCTGGCAATAAATTTCATCTGTCATTCAGCCCTATTTGTTCTAATATAAAATATGGCATTATAATTAAAACAAGTGAATTGCAATTTAGGTGGTAGAAATACAGTCCATGTACCTGTAGTCAGACACATGACTGTATTGCGTTGTAGCATCTGACTTTATATTCCTCAAGAATGTGAACAAAAAGCACTTAGCAGAATGAAAGATGACATTTTGAAGAGCATCCACAGGGGTTGACATTAAGGCAACCCTATTGTCTGGGATAATTTTTTTTTTCAGGACCAGTATGAAAATGCTCCACTGTATGGAGAATTAACCCATTACATGTAGAGTAAAACCTGTGTTAAGTGGGCACCCTTGTGACCAATCAAAAGTACCCACTTAAGACAGGTGCCCACTTAGCGCAGGTCCATTAACATGGGAAGTATAGGGAGCTGGGCCAAGCAATAGTGCCCGCTCAACACGTACAGGTGTCCACATAGTGGACGTGCCCACTCAGCCAGGTTTTACTGTACTTGGCCAAATTGAGACACAATTGATGTCCGGACAAGCACTGGGAAATGTTAATGCCAAATCCTGAACTTACCAATTTAGGTCAGAAAATCTATCAAATATTTTCATGTGTATTTCAGTTCAGTGCCTAAAGTTATGTTGTCAGTTCATCGTTCTGTTTCAGAATGAAGAACGACTCAGTGTCTTGTGTTTTTGATTCAGGAGTCAGCACAGATGAATTCACAGCATGGGAATACAAAAAAAAAAAAAAAACCATAGAAAAGATGATTTGCTGCATAGCAAATCAGTGTGTGTGTCTTCCAAGCATGTTGGTATGGCAATGTAAAACTATTCCATAACACAGGAATAGAAGTTGGAATGTCATCTCTATATATTATAGCTTTGAAGTTATTCAAGATTGAAAATTTCGAATACTGCTAATTAGCATAATTTAAATTGCTACAACTTTTGTTTTTGATTCATTACATGCGCAATGGTCAATAACGTCCTAGTAGAAGTTGAAATGACATCTCTATCTATAATAGTTATGAAGATATTCAAGTTTTAAAATTTCAAATGCTGCTAATTAGCATAATTTTACATTGCTACAATGTTTGTTTCAGATTCATTACATGCACAATGGTCAATAACCCCCTAGTAGAAGTTGAAATGACATCTCTATCTATAATAGTTTTGAAGATATTCAAGATTGAAAATTTCAAATGCTGCTAATTAGCATAATTTAAATTGCTACAGCTTTTGTTTTAAATTCATTAGATGCACAATGGTCAATAACCTCTTAGTAGAAGTTGGAATGACAGATCTATCTATTATGCTTTTGAAGATATTCAAGATTTAAAATTTCAAGTGCCTCTAATTTGCATAATTTTAAACATCTTCATTCCTGTGTATAAAAAGGTCCAACTCCTTGCACGGAGGTACAATCATGGTAAGTTTGGAGTTTCTATGTATAATAGTGTGAGAGAAAAGTGTCGGACAAATTAAATAAAAAATAAAGAATTTCAGGAAAAAACAGAAAAGTGTGTGTTAACACACGCACAATATATATATATATATATATATATATATATATATATATATATATATATATATATATATATATATACATATACAGTTCACAATTTTTGTCAACATGTTGTTTAGTTTGCTCAAATTCACAGTGTAACAGGTTACATAGATTTAGAAACAGACATCAAATCTAATTTGCCATTGAGTGAAACAGAAGTGGGCTTTGAAATGGAATTATATGTCATTGGCTCAGCCCCAGGGCTACAGAATAAAACTTTTCACTGAAGTGTCTATACATGTACTTAATGTTATGAGAGGTGCTCTGTTGTGTAACTGATAAAGCTTGACAGCAGTTGAGTAACAATCGTTGTGGCTTCATTGATTAGCTGTCTATTAATTAACCTCCTGTCAATCAGAGCAAAATTAAATTGAAGAATGCCTATCATCATTTGAACCTGTTAAATGGGTTTGTAGTCTGTTGCCAAAGCCAGATTGGCATGGCTATATAATTGTCACAGTGGTGATTAGACTATATAGAGAGAGGAAGGTAGTATGTCATAAATCATAAACTGTCTCACTCAGAGAGGGAGAGAAGCAGCAAGTTGGCATGCTGTGTCATGAACAGTCCTCCTGAGAGGGCAACAGGGAGTGAGATTGTGTGTCATGGCATAAAGCTGTACTGACAGTGAGTGAACAACGGAGATGGTCTGCTGTGTGCCAGTCTCACAGAGAGGGAAGAGGGGAGATGGTATGTTGTATGTCAGGAACAGTCTGACTGAGAGGGAGGGAAGGAGATGGTATGTCGTATGTCAGGAACAGTCTGACTGAGAGGGAGGGAAGGAGACGGTATGCCATATGTTGCGAACAGTCTGACTGAAAGGGAGGGAAGGAGGGTATGTCGTATGTCAGGAATAGTCTGAGAGGGAGGGAGATAGCATGCAGCATCATAGACAGGCAGACGGGGGGGGAGGGAGGAAGGGAGGTGGCATGCTGTACATAATATACATTGTATGTCAAACAGTCAGACAAAGGGTGGTATTAATGGAGGTGGTACATGCACATGTGTGCCTTTTGTCAAACAGTCAGAGGAACAGCGAGGGAGGTGGTATGTCATGCACTGAGTCAGACTTCGAGGGATGGAGGTGGTTCACAGTGTGTGTAATACACTGACTCAGGATTAGGGACGGTGTACCCAAAAAAAAAAAAAGTTTCCAAAACTCCAATAAAAACCTGAACTGGTAATGACCCCCTGCCCCTGCCAACTCTAATATCACCCCTTTTTCTGGAATCTGGCCTCAGCCACAGCACATGTTGCATGTTATACACTGAGTTGTCAGACTTAAAGGGATGGAGGTGGTATATGTTGTGTTATATGCACTTAATGGTCAGACTTGGAGGGATGGAGGTGGTGTATGTTGTGTTATATGCACTTAATGGTCAGACTTGGAGGGATGGAGGTGGTATATGTTGTATTTTACACTGAGGTACACTCACAGGCTGTATATGTTGTATTTTACACTGAGGTAGACTCACAGGCTGTATATGTTGTATTTTACACTGAGTTACACTCACAGGCTGTATATGTTGTATTTTACACTGAGGTACACTCACAGGCTGTATATGTTGTATTTTACACTGAGTTACACTCACAGGCTGTATGTGTTGTATTTTACACTGAGTTACACTCACAGGCTGTATATGTTGTATTTTACACTGAGTTACACTCACAGGCTGTATATGTTGTATTTTACACTGAGTTACACTGACAGGCTGTATATGTTGAGCCTGGTGGGTTAAGGTACCATTAAATTACGATATAATGAAAACTAGCAAAGCCACGCAACACGTATATTGTAGATCAGTAGACTGTGTACAGTACATGTTGAACAGAAGTAAAGGTGTCATTATCTATTTTATCCCAAAGTACAAGAAATCAACAAAACAACAGTTTTCTCAAATCTCTCCAGGTGTGCCAGCTTGTCTTTTGTGTGACCAATGTTTGCCTACTTTTTTTTGGGGGGGGGGGAGGAGGGAGTCAAGGTTTGATCAGAAGTGCAGCACTACCAATAGCAATATAGATGGCCGTGGTAATTTGACAGTGGGCAAAAGAAAAAACTCTTGCCCACCCCTTGAGGCCATCATAAGACAAGATTTCTACCTGAGATATACCAACGGCTGTTGTGTTATTGTTGCCTGGCAGCATGGGCTGGGGAACCAGGCAGTATTTTTGTCTAGTTAAGTAGCCAAATTTTGATGCCTTTTTTTCCTTAAGGGGGAGTGAAGTTCATACTATCTGCAGAAAATGCCATAACATTTGTGTATGTCAAAGGTTGTACAGCACGATTTACGTGATTCTGTGTCTGTCAAGAATTTTCCCTTTACATTACAAGTTGGCAGCATATGGTTTCTAAAAATATCACCTATAAGTAATTAATTTTAATTTGACACACTTCAGTAATCAACTAGCAAACCAGTTTTCTTTAGAAATTCTATTTGAAATAAAGAAAGTAAAGAAAGTGTAATGGGGTTTTACCAATAACATTAAGCATGCAGACATTTTAAACATGTCATATATATATATATATATGTATGTATGTATGTATGTATGTATGTATGTATGTATGTATGTATGTGTATATATATATATATATAAATTATATATATATATATATAGATGCACACATGTATTATATACATAGCTACTGATGCCTATAACAAAAACCACTTATTTATATTACGAAAACAAACTTCATGGTATTTTTGATGCTAATTTGGTTTAATTATAGTTCAAATTGTGCATGTAAAGCAACAGTGAAACATGAAAATTTTTACGCTTGATGACAAATGCATTGAAGGAATATAATTGTGTATATATATATATATATATATATATATATAATCATGTATGATTGTTTTGATGCACTTGGCGGCACTTTGGATGATTGCTGCATCACTGTTGTGTAAGCCCCATGTGCAGACAATTACAGTACCATAAGCTGTCTACACAGTCCTGTGGTCTACACCAGCAGTTATAATATACTCACTGCCAAAAAACTAAGCACCCCTGTTGTCAATATTGAGTAAGTGTATAAGGATTGTGGCGAGTGAGTTTATTTTATTGTACTGGTCAGTGCTTTTAGTCCCTCTTTTTGGACAGTATGGTGGTTCGGAAAAGGACCTTTTTGTTTGTTTGGTTGTAACATATTTTATTTGAAATAAAACAATTGTTTAACAAGCTCACCAGCCCTCATGGCCTGGTTTTGTTTGTTTGAAGGCTACATGCATCAGTATGGGTGGCCACCACGCTTCTTCTCGAAAGCCTGGACCCACATTGGCATTCTGCTGTTCATCGTGGCTATCTTTGCCCGGGGGAATTTGGCTCCAATGGTCTGTTAGCCACTGTGCCAAGTGGTCTGGAGTGGCCGCATGTTTATCATACTTGTCCCTGAAATCAAAGCTAAGCACATCCCACAAAATTGATGTTCAACGACGGACAGGTCCGGAGATTGGGCTGGCCACGGCAACATTTGGATGTTGTGCTGCTGGAGATACTGCATGCTGAATAGTGCAGTCTGTGACCCTGCATTGTTGTGCTGTCTGTGACCCTGCATTGTCGTGCTGTCTGTGACCCTGCATTGTCGTGCTGTCTGTGACCCTGCATTGTCGTGGTCATTGTCATGCTGTTTGGGCCCTGCATTGTCGTGCTCATTGTCGTGCTTTCTGTGACCCTGCATTGTCGTGCTGTCTGTGACCCTGCATTGTCGTGCTGTCTGTGACCCTGCATTGTCGTGCTGTCTGTGACCCTGCATTGTCGTGCTGTCTGTGACCCTGCATTGTCGTGCTGTCTGTGACCCTGCATTGTCGTGCTGTCTGTGACCCTGCATTGTCATACTGTCTGTGACCCTGCATTGTCATGCTGTCTGTGACCCTGCATTGTTGTGCTGTCGGTGACCCTGCATTGTCCTGCTGGAACAGTAGCCCAGGATGCTGCTGGAACCATTCGGCAAATGCTGGCAGGATGTCATCCACACAGTGCCGGCCTGTTAGAGCCTCATTTACCAGGATGAATCCTGTTCTTCCTCACTGTTGCTGCCTCCCCCTCCCCTTCCCCTCATAATTCTGCCTCTTCCTTAGTGGTCATGTTTCACCATGCATCCAACCATAAATCTCTGAAGGTATACATACATGTAACCCGTATCTTCCAATCATGGAAATCAAGGCAAAATTATGACTCATCAGACCACATCATGCTCCTCCACTGATCTCTGGTCCAGTCAGCATGTTCTGGTACCTCTGTATCCATGTGGCCTTGTGTGCAGGATGGAGAGCGATGCAGATGGCAAGGCAGTGTGACCTCAGTCTCCTGTTGATTGTACGCGCTGTATTGCTGCAGTCTGGCGCCACTGCTGACCAAACCTCTTTGCGTACTCCACCAGGAAACGGCTGTCCCTCCCATCTTAAAGTTCTGGTCTTCCAGCCTCCAACATGCCAATGATCCTGCCTCTCTCAAATTCAGAGAGCTGTGAGTAGCCCCTATGCCATGGCCTTATGGATTCCCATTGATCCTTGTGTTGCCAGTGGCCCCTTATAAAGCCCATAGGCGCCCCAATACCAGACACACTTTTCACACCTTTGTGGCTGTTATCTTATTTCCAGGACATTTTGTATTTGTATGACTGGTCAAGCACACTCTTAGCTACCCTGTCCACATTACATAACAGTCCATGTGACACTCATGTTTTCGACATAAACTAATATTTAGAGCAGCCTGTGTTAAACCAATGGGGGTGCCTGTTTTTTCTGGCCAGTAGTATATATTTTTATTGTGCAGGCCAAATGTGGATCCACTTACATGTGAGTTCACCAGTAGACTACTCTACCAGACAGTCAACATGCCGTAACATCACCATGGATTTTTAACCCAGGTTTACCTGACATTGATGTATTGGCCTACAACTTTTTCCCATTAAAACTTACCAGGAATTGTCAGTTGTGTCAATGTTGTCTGCTTCTCCTTCTTTTTGTTTTCCTTGTATTTTTCATCAAGGCTGATACAGATTATTAGTCAGTAGCTTTGGACGGCACATTGTGGGTATATTGGAAAGCTGTTGACTCGGCCCCCAAAGGGTTAAACGCCATCTGGTGGTGATTTTTGGGCCCAGACTTGCAGGTGCTTACCCCCTGGTTGGTTTCCTTGTAATACTTAATCACAAAGGTTGGTAGAACCTAACATTTAGCTTCTGTGTGTGCATAGATGGATATATAAGCAGGCAAAAAAGCAAAGAAAAAAAAAAAGAGAAGGATGGGGGGGGGGGGGGGCTGGTTCAGTGCCAGAACATTGCATGATGCCTGATATGCAGCATATAGGTCACTGTCACGATACAATCTTTTTGGACTCATGAGGTACTTTATCAATTTTGAGCAAACTCTGTCCATTTGTGAAGTGGCACATTGTTTGCCATGATGGTCCCATGGAAAGAAACATTACCCTGTGTCAAAAGCATATATATGAAAGAGAATGTTCAAACTGTGACGACCACTTTGGTTGCACGTATTCTATAATGGCATATGAATCACACACATACTTGTACATTAGCCATGCAGAGGACTGAGTGGACAGTTTTTGTCAACACCTTCTGGACATATAGACTATGACCAGAGGAGTTGTTTATGAATAACTTGTATCATTTTTGATGGAAAAAAAGAGCAGATGATGTTTAAAACACTGGACCATTTTTGATAATGTTTAAAGTGACATGCTAATACAATGGCATTAAGTCGGATCTTGGTTCAGTGGCTGGTTCCAGATTCTTGTGTCATGTGATCACCAGCAGCCAGAAAACCACACCCTTATTATTTATAAGACAGATCTTGGTTCAGTGGCTGGTCCCAGATTCTAGTGTCATGTGATCACCAGCAGCCACAAAACCACACCCACTTATTATTTATAAGAAAAATGCCCAATGAAGTTTTACATGGTGAGTTGTTTAACTTTTGTTTGTGGAGGGGCATGCAGTGATTGCTTTTTCTGTCTGTGTGTCCGTCCATCCATCAGCTTTTCATGTCCAGGCTATAATTTGCTTGTTCTTCAGCTTAGGTTAATAAATTTTACGCACAGGTGCATCTGGACATAGGGGTGTGTCATGTACCAAAAGTAGGTCACTAAAACAAGTATCTGGGTCACAGTCACACATCCT
Organism: Hermodice carunculata; assembly: GCA_964020975.1. Taxonomy (NCBI): domain Eukaryota; kingdom Metazoa; phylum Annelida; class Polychaeta; order Eunicida; family Amphinomidae; genus Hermodice; species Hermodice carunculata. The sequence continues at coordinate 91,156,960 of OZ026625.1, forward strand.
TGTAAAATCGTGTTTGGGCTATAATTCCTGCACTATTTAATTTAGTTTCATGATACTTCACACACACACACACACACACACACACATATATCTGGACCTAAACATGTGTCATGAAACAAAACTAGGTCACGTGGTCCAGTATCTGGGTCACAGTGACACAATCATGTAAAACTACATTACACTTCCTGCCCTGGCTGTAATTCTGTTGTCCTTTGACTTATAATCATGAAATGTTACACACCAGTGTATCTGGACACAAGGGTGTGCCATGCATAAAAGTAGGTCACTAGGTCAAGTATTTGGGTCACAGTGACATATCCTTTTAAATTCATGCCCAAGGTGTAATTCTTTTAATCTTTCACTTGGTTTCATGAAACTTTACACATGTATATATCTTGACCCAAAGGTGTGTCATAAAGTAAAGCTAGGTAACCAGATCAAATATCTGCAGCGCTCGTATATCCTGGTAAAATCGTGTGCAGACTGTAATTCCTTTACTCATTAAGTTACTTTCATGAAACTTCATGCACACATATCTTGACCCAAGAACATGTCAGATACTTTTGCTTAGTGGCAGCCCCTGCTCCCTCTGTCACATGACATTTTTGACCAATGGAGGAAGCAAGATTTGCTTGTCCCCCAGATGTCTCCACCTGTAACAGGTGGATACCAGGGGCAAATTAGGTGTAGTGCTACTTACAGGTGACATGCGCCATGAATACAAGTGTTGCCATGGCAACATTTGGATGTTATGCTGTAATGTAGCTAAGGTGAACGATTATTGGTCAGCATTATGAGGAAGCACACTCGATTCGGTCAGTTTCTGTGAACTCTACATGTATTTACTTGTGTTGATAATTATAGCCCATAAAACTAATGGCCCATGTGATATACAGGTTGCTTTGTTCAATCAAATATTGGTTAATTTGGTCCATATTGTAAGACTGGCATCAATCATTCACATGTAAATATACAGACCAACACCAGCAAGGCTTGGTTATACAGACCAGCACCAGCACTGCCTCACCAGTGCGTTGACTTATGACATTGATGCAAGGCTTGATTCTGCCTTGTTCCCTGTGTAATCATGAATATTCAGGAGCATTGAATTCCCCAAACTGAGGCCAACAGAGAGTTGCCTGCATTTTATTTTGTAGACTATATTCCAGGTTGGATTCAAACTTCTGCCTTGGAAACAATCTTCCGAGCCAAATATTCCCATCTGGATAGCCTTAGAGAAAAATTAGGAATATTTGATATCCCTGGAGAAAGTGTATTAGAGAAAAACTGGGAACATTTAATAACCCTGGAGAAAGTGTAGTATTATACATTGGTCACATGTTCATGCACAAATGCTTGTCTGATCTCAATCGGATGCTGCAATATGCAAGCAAGGCGAGAAAAACAAACTAGTGACACAGATTGTATACTCTGTATTGGGGTTTGAGAGATTGACTTCCATATATGAATATCATCTGTTCCTTTCACAAATAAATTTGCCATAATGATTTAGAACTATGCAGTTTTTCAGTGAATGGTATGGAATAGGACTTTGCTCTTAGAATATTGGACTTGATAGTATATAAAACGGTACATGGGCTTACAGATTTGGATTTGTTCAGTTTCTCTTTCTATTAAATATATTAAATATTATATATCCAATCACAAAGCTGGGATGGACAAGCCAAGAAAATGGAAGTTTGTTACAAAGGTGCAAGTAAGCATATCTGTTGGGCATTTATCATCAGCTGAGGAGTAAGTTGCATGCCAAGTAGGTATACATGCAACAGGAAGTCATGAAGCTGCTGGGTGTAAATGTAAAGCTTATTACCAACTCTGTCACCACGTGAGTTACATCATTGGGCTGTAGACGTAGTACACACATCCTTGTTAATTTGCGGAGAATTAGTTCAATTACCACCACTAAGATTATGAGAATACTTGAGGATGGGTTATGAAAGCTGACGGGTGAGTTATGTTGTTAATTCTGGGCTGTGCCCCGTGTGATCCAATTTCTCAATAATGGCCTGATCTGGGGTCTCTGTCCACCAAGCCAATTACAGTTACTGGTCCCACACGCCTTATTTGTGGCCAGATTAGCTCTTCTCGTGGTGTTAAAGTTGTGTAACTCCAGTATTAAGACGTCAGATTGGATATGGTGTGTGTAAACAGAGGATGTCGCTAGGTGCATATTGCTAGGGCTTCCACTGTCATTTGACGCGGGGAGGTGCGGTCAGTGAGATGCATGTGGAAGCCACATCCAGAGCAGTCAGGTGAGCCTGTGTGTCTCTAGAACAAGACAGACCAGCTTTGGTGGTCATTTGTCAAAGGGTTTTTGATGATACGGTGACTCGAGAGAGAGTTTCTGCACATACACATACAGTTATTGTAGACTGCATAGTTTCTGCTGATAGAGTGATTCTAAAGGAAAAACTGTGTTTTTAGCTCTGTGGACCATAGGTTGCAGACTTGATGGGATCACTGATGATAGCATCACTCATGTTTGTCCATCTGTCTGTCCATAAACTTTGGCTTGTAGATGTCATACAGTCAACAGTTTTCAAGTTAACACCAAATAACTTTCAGGACTTAATTATCAAGTGTATGAAAATCCAGGGCAAGTTTGACATTGGTGGCACCACTTGTAGCATTACATAGTGTATGGGCCAAGATGTGAACATTTTGAGAATGCCTTTTTTCTAAATTTTTTAATGAATCGTCACAAAACTTGGCAGGGATGTCAATCAGGCTATAAGAGGAAAATGCATTAAAATTTGGTGATGCCACCTGCAGTGTGCATTATGAAAGAGTCGGACCAGAAGCTGTTGAAAACACAATAAATTCAATATGTTGGGAAAGAATAAGACTAATGATGCCTAGTGTACCACAGATATGTATCATATGTATAAGTTTTATGTAGCATAATATGAATGACCTTGACCTACTTTCTGAAGGTCACAAAGGGAATATATTTCACAATTTTTTCATTTTATTTTGTTATTGTCATTACATTTGAACTCGTGCACACCTATCAATATACCCTTACAGGAATTATACAGACAAAATTCTAATGGCATGAAGTGTCTAGCACTAGAGGTGTAAAATTACATTAAATTCAGTTGTTTGGCTGTAGAATTGAGATGCAACTTCTAAATTTTCACCAAATACACATTGGGCCAATGGTCAAATTTTGTCAAATTTTGAATCACCTTGACCCAATTTTCAGCATCATTGAAAAGGTAGTAAAGGACACAGGCATGAGCTTTTTGAATGTTTTCACTGAATTCAGTGGTTTTTGTGAACATTTCAAAAAGCTGTAAAAGTTTGAAAATGGTATGTCTTAAGATGAATGTATATAGGTAGGGGTGGTTACACTGGTATTTCTTTTTGGTCAGATGCATGCCTGATTACCCTAACTTCTAAATATTTGAGAAATAAGAAGACTAACAAGGCCAAATGCACCACAAACAAACATTTATCATGTATGGAAGTTTCATATTGAATAATCTGGGTGGCCTTGACCTTCTGTCTCAAGGTCATGGAGGAGGTACATTTCACAAAATGATTTTTGTTGTTGTGACCATTATATCTGAACTTGTGCACATGTATCAACATACCATTACAGGAATATCATACTTGGTTTAAACATATTTTATTCGTGAAAAGTACAATTGTACAATTTTACAATCCTGGTTATAAGCACGATTGGGAAAGAGGGCTACGCCCTATATTAATCCCTCTCGAGAAATAAGACAATTACAGACATGACAGCACAAGACGCACGTGGAGTCGGGTACATGCAGTAGATGACAACACCCAGACAAGACAGATAGTGGGGCTATGCCAGAAATAAGTTTAGTTTTTCTTTCTTTCTTTCTTTCTTTTTTTTTTTTCACAAAAACTTGAGTATGTGACAGGGTGTGAGGCCAAAATGATCATCTGGTTTTACATACAACATGGTCTAAGTAATGGCGGTTTAATCATAAATATTGAAATTTATAACTAAACATGATGCACACATAAACTCTTATACTGACCGTACATCGACATTTAAGGATTGGACGGCAAGCTCTCCCAGCTGTGGCAAAGGGTCCGAGTGCCCTCAGATCCTCTAACACAACGCAGGAGCGCAAGTCTGTCGGTATCACACGTAGCTATTAAAGTAAACAAGATCACCCAATACCTTCAGAATTGAAACGCCCGGTGGCGTGAATAAATTCGTGTACAGCTAAAAAAATGTTAATGTTGTCAGGAAAAGAACATTGTGGGGAACCATAAAGTAAAGTTTGTAAAGTGAAGGGAGCAAAAGGGGCAATTTTGGTATGTGACTGGGAATGCGGAACTGTAAACTTTGGACATGAGAAGAAGAAGTGCCAAGTATCCTCTTGCGGTGCACCACAAGAACATTCAGGAGTGTTCTTTACTCCAATCTTAAAAAGATGCGAATTTAGAGGACTAGCGTCCAAACGCAGGTGTGTGTGTCGAACACCTAAAGCTCTATTACCAATGTTATACAATTCAGGAAACTTAGTGGGACGTATTACTTGTTTGGTAATCTTAGATTTAAAAATTTGGATAGAAGCTGAATTTCGGGTTTCCAGAGGTAGTTGGTTCCAAAGTCGAATAGTTGATGGAAAAAAGGATTTATCAAAAAGTTCTGTTCGAGCCCTAAAGTGAGGAAGATCAAATTTTTGACGAGTGTGAATATTGTACTTACAGAAGTCTTATGAGGTGTGGAGTCATGGTGGTGCCACAGGTGGTATTAAGTGGAACTAGCATCATAAGCATTAAAAGTACATTAAATTAATTATTTTGATTCTAAATTGAGATGGAACTTGTAACCAAATATGTGTTAAGCCAGTGACCAAATTTTGTAAGATTTTGGATGACCTTGACCAATTTTTCAAGGTAATTAAGGATGTAATAAAGGACACTAAATTAGGCATGTGGAGAAATTAGCAGGCAAACTATTTCACATTTGCCTATTTTACTGGCGTAGTAGGAGGGGGCCAAACCATGACATCATCCCTGGAGCAAATTGCAGGCGTTTGAGGCCATACGTGAAAGTTTGACTTTGTAGGTCGTCAAGTGTATACATCTACCACGTATGAGTACAAAATGAATTCTACAAAATGTGTACGCCTTTACCTTAACCTCCGCAGTTTCAATCCACATGTATGCATGCATGTATACTTTTTCACCCACAGAAGGGATTTTAGTTAACTAATGTTTTGTTGACACAGCTGGAAACTTTGATATATAACAGCAAACATAACGGAAGGTGCGGCAGGCTGCAGAGAGCAAAAATACACACACTGGCTTCAGTCTGGCTCGTGTCTTAGTCAGTGGCATTCAGCTAGAACTTTTAACCAAATCTTGGGACCTTTACCCCACCAAGTGTGTGTAATATGAAGCACATACAGAGGATGGACAGACTTTAACGTGTGATTTTATAGATAATTTATGAACAGAAAGTCGGGAAAATCTGGTACCAGGATGTGGACAGGTATGCCGTACTACTGCAAGAGTTGTGAGTATGTGTACAGGTAAATATAAACATGTAGTGGGCCAGCAGGTGGCCTGGGTCCACAGGATCAATGTCACTCAATGTGAGGTGTGGAAGCCAGGAGTGAAATCTACACCTTACGTGTGTGCTTTATGTGGCTATATGGACTGCATTTGGCTGTATTTTCATCCTGACTCTCACTTTCCCAACGCCTCACAACATTGAGAATAGAATGTGGGGAGAAAGCAATTTAAAGAGCATTCTGATTATTTTGACCATAATACAGAACATGGCAATTGTGACTGTGAATATATTAAAGACACAAGAGTCTGTGTAAGCTGCCCCAGCTGTGAACCCTCAGGAATCTGAATCAACAACTTTCTTTGAGGCATTGTACTCAAAATACACTTGTACTGAGGCAAGCTGTTGTCCCTCTCTGCCTGTAACATTCTGGATGAAAGTAATATACCTGTGACATGCCCAACACTAATGATGATCTCCCTGTGACATGCTCAACACTAATGACGATCTCCCTGTGACATGCCCAACACTGCTGACGATCTCCCTGTGACATGCACAACACTAATGATGATCTCTGATAATTTTTTATAGACAAAAATTGAAGTAGTACAGGATGGCAGTGACTAGTCATAAGGTTGGAGACTTGTGTTCTGCAGTTCAACTGGTGTTGAAGCTTCACTACTGCTTCTTATCACAAAGATATCTGTCAAAAAATGTTTACATCTTATATATACCTTTAATAGGATGCAATTGTTGAAGGGATTTCCCCATGCATTTACTACTGTATTTAAAAATATTAGAAATAAGTAAGAATTTTTATTGTCCATAACCAAATAGCATTATAAACAATGCTGATTTTTTCCGAGTGTAACTGAGAATGTTATAGCCTTTTCAAACTTGGACCGTTATATATACAATGTAATAGTGATATAACATCTGCTCCTGTCAGGTAGTTTACTGTTCTCAAGGCATAGTGCTTGGTCTGTACATATACCATGACTCCAGACATGGACAACTTATTTCCGTGTTCTTTGAAAAACCAGTGATGCACATTGAGATGTCAAAATCAACAAGTTGGCTAGCTGAGATCAGTGGCAAAATGTCCTACTTGTGATACATCAAGGTCAAATGTTGAAACACCTTATGATGAGTTTAATGATGTAACAGCATAACAGAAAATGATGCTATTGATGCATCTAATTCCCCCAAAAAAATTTAAGGCAAAAGCAATTTCTGAAACGTAGTCATGTGAGAAACAAAGCCATCATCATGTGGCATATGGACAATAGCTGTAGGACTGATTGGACTCTACAGTTTTCACTCAGTATTATTACTGAGCCTTTGAGGCAGATACCAAAACCCATAGTGTCCTCTGTAAATGCTATGTATAGCCACCACACAATGCAGGATTCTGTCTTTCCCAAAATGTGCCAAGAGGTGTGTACCCTTAATGATTTCAATCTTATACCCCATAGGTTGATTATTGATTGTTATAGCTGTCACTATGAAGGCACTGGGTGAAGCCATTGGGTAGCTAACTAAATGATGGTGCCCGGTGTGTGAAGGTTGAGTGGAAGACATGAGAGACGGGGAACCATATGCATTCATGGTCCTTATTACTTTGGTTTTTTTTTGTGTTTTCTAACACAATGGACTTCATCAGACCTGTCCATGTTTTAAGGCTCTTCAAGGCTCAAGAATTTGTATGTCTGCTAGTTCAGGACAAGTCAAACTCCAATCAGGGGAAGTTAGAATTGCTAAACACTACCCCTGGGGGCAACCACAAATTAAAATTTTTCTAACTAATATTTGCATTGATGGACAAGCCTTGGACAGAGGGCTATAAATGCCAGACTTACTAGCCCTGAGGACCGCTACTGAAAATCACAATTATGGATCCCTGCTGTTAACTTTACTAGCAGAAAACATGTGGCATCCAGACCTGTCATACTTCACACTTAGTGGTAACGTTTGGGTGAATGTCATGTCTTTTCGTGTCTATGTTCTGGCATCAGCATTAGATTCACAAATTTTACCCCTTGGCTTACGTGCGGCTGATGGGGTATTGTCACCATCGTGTGTGTGTGCGTGCGTGCGTGCGTGCGTGCATGCGTATGTGTGGAACTTGTGCTGTAGGCATGGTGGAAGCATAACTCATTAAAAGTGTGGCTGAATTTGATATTCAGCAACCTTGACATGTTTCAGGGTAACCAGGGGTCATTTATTTTCTACCCTGTCCAAGGGGGTCTGAAGTTTGTTCCAACCCTTATATTTAACGCAGTGCTACTGAAAATGCCAATTGTATTTTGAACATTTTTCTTGAGTTGCTTAACCAGGAAGCTAGTTGACTGAGGCTTATATTTTATGTTTGCAACAAGCAACACTTGAACTTGCAACTGTTGGCCCCAGTCGCCAAGCTGAAATGGGAAACATACATATGCAGTTGACCAAATCCCCATTCTTAAAAAGAATGGCTCAATGGAGATAGTTACATGTATGTGCGAGTGCCATATCAACACGGTTGTGCAGCATATGTACTGAGTTGCCATTTATTTCCAGAACTGGGGATTTTAATCCACTAGCATTAAAGAAATGCAGCAAATATATTTTATGTTTGAAACATTACTCTGGTACCAACAAATTTCTTTCCTTTTGTGCTCAATAGATGACACAAAGTGGCTAGATGTACATTTCATTGGGCACACCAGGTAGAAGTGACTGGTAAGTTTAACCCTTGCCTTTCTTGTCTGGTAAGTTTAACCCTTGCCTTTCTTGTCTTCATCAGGATGCCATACACTCCTAAATGTCATGCACAGCGAGCACACAAGTGGTTTTAAGAAGCCAAGACTGCTGTCTACCTGATGGAGCTCTGTCTGTGTCTGCCAGGCCCTGTGTGGTTTGTGACAAACTGCTTTCACAGACTAGTGGAACATTTTGTTATTCGAGTGTCTGTGCAGGCTGACTGCATGTCTAGTAGTATAATGAGTATTTTTCCTTCAGCTTGTTTCCCAAGAGCCGTCAACCTATTACAGGTTCTCAAGAGTTGTTCGATTGTAAGCACCTTCATATGATATCTTTCTGTGCGATTGGAAATAGTGAGGGCTAATTTCCCTTCCAGTAGAAAGTCCCGTTATCTCCAAGATGCAAAGGTCAGTCCAATTCACCAAAAGATGTGACAGGCATGCTGATGTTTCTTATGAGGGAATTGCCACAAAGTTGCAAGATGGGGGGGGGGGGGGGGGAGTGAATATCTATATTTTTATGTGTATATATTTTTTTCTTTCTGCAGATAATTTTCACTCCTTCAATGCTAAATTTTAAAATTCAGACTGGACCATGCTTTGTTGGAAATCTGGGCATGCAGACTGCTGCTTGGATGATTATTTTTTTACAAGGAGTCTGAGGCTGGAATCATCGTTGTACTCAGGTGAAAAGTATACGTGTAGTTTTATTGTAGCCAATACTAAAAGAGTTGACAAAGGCTCCCTAGTAACTTACTCCCATAGCACTTTGAAATGTGTTTCTGGGGATGTTTTGTGTTTTCCCGTGTAAGCATACATGACCAATGTTGTAAATTGAGAGGACGGCATGATATTGCTACATAGTGTTACTCTGTGCCTTTTATCTTCCACGTAGCATGAACACCATCCCTTTATCATGTGCAGTTGATGAATTGATCCAAGGGAGTTTTATTGGTTCATGTAAATATACTGTCATTTTGGAAATCAGGGTGTGAAGGACAGTCTGTACTTGTGTATGTTGTGTCTGAAATGTGATGAGAATTCTGAATGGCCAATATCCCCGAGGCCTGGAGATGGAAGTCTGGGTGTAATCTGCATTGGTGTGTACTACCACGCTGAGTACCCGTCAGTCTGGGAGGCTTATACCTGTCCGTCAGGGTGCCACACATGCCTGTCTAAGCCCTGTACCAGCCACCCAACCGCATGGTAAGACCTGCCGAAATGGCTTCCTTGTCAAGTTGACAGCTAGTACTTGCTTCCAGGCCTACCTCTGGGGGGTTATTTTTAGTGGCCATGCTGTAACTCTAAGGGCCCTGATCAAAGAAAAAAAGGCCAGGGGAAGTCTGTTACAAAGGCAGAGACGGGCCTGGCCTGGCCTGGCCAGGCCAGGCCAGGCCAGAATTAACTCTTAAAGTGCCAGATTTTGGACTGAGTCAACAGCTTTCCTCAATGCACCCAATGCGTGCAAAGAATAGCTGTTGACCTGGGATATTCTCTCTGGAACTATTGGCATACTGGTACTTGAATGAAAGGTCTTTTTATGAGGAATATGTATCTGTGATCCTAATGATAATTCAGACTGGTTTGACTTAAGGGGGAGATAGGGACACAAAAACTTTGTTGCTATCAGTGCTCATTTACTTCTTGGGGAATATGATTGTGCCATGTATTTTTACCATTGGCACATGCACTAAGGTCTGCATATGTGTGGTAAGGTATAAATAAACCTTCACATCGTGGGTTTGCACACACAGCCTGGCAACTGATTGCCATGGTAACCATATAAAATAATTTTTAGCCATTAATAGAGGAATACCCAAACTTTATGCAGTCTGTCATTGCTAAGAGCTTATAGTTGTGCCATGTATTTTTAACCCTTTCCTGCTCAGAGTATAAATGGGTCAACAGCTTTTCTTCGTGTGGGTTGACTTGTGCCCAGCCTGCTTCAAGGAAAACTATTTACCTACTGTAGGGTGTGCCATAGTGAATGCTTGGACTAATACACAAATCTGAGCAAAAAATATTTTCAGAAATCAGCAATTTAAGTCAAAATGTTAAGACAGATGACAGTTTACATCTGGGAACTTTTGGCCAATTTCAGCACTAAAGGGTTAATATTTGCACTTTCATGCTGAGGTCCTTGTATGTATGGACACAATAAATGTAAATCTTGACATGTGGGTTGCACACGAAAGTCGCAGCATGTGGTTGTCATAACCATAGAATATTATTTGTGTCCACAAATATAGAAAGCTAAACCTTTGAAGTCTTTTAATGGAAATGTTCGCAAGATAGGGTATCTCCACAATATAGGTCTTCCAAAAAGTCACCAATATACACGCACATGTACACTTTCACTAAAAAATGTCAAAATAGAAAAAAAAAAATGGTTGCTATGGCAACATGTTACCTCAGGCTTCGTGACAGTAGCATTTCTGAACTTCATTCTGTTGTTATTAAAGTGTGAATTATTTCTTAAATTCACACCAGGTTTTACATCCTACACACCTGTAGTCACGACACATGCTATTACTGATTTGATAAAACCAGCCAGACACCAGCTACAAAGGCCCCCATATGTCATAAACAATTGAAATGGTAAGGGCTGTTCCAGAAATAACTTGCTTGTTCTTGTGAACAGTGCCAAATCCTGTGCGGAACAAAAAGGTAACCATATTTTTTAACGGGTGGTGGACTTTGAACAAATATAGATTGGGAAAGAAAAGGCTATAAAAATATAGTGGCAAATCCACACATTCTGATTGTGCACCTGGCCACGAGGGCAATTCAGAACCTGTGAGTGAAGCTTAGATTCTCTGTGATCATGTTTATGGAGAGTAAAGATCAATGATGTGACTATTAAATGAGGGACCTAATGCTGATGAATCTACATGGCACTTTTCCCGTTCAAAATTACCATTGATTGTCGTGTCTTAAACGTTGAATTGAGACAAGGCTGAGTGGATGTTAAGTCTGAGAGGCTAGTGTCTTACCGGTTTCGTTGATTTATTCAACTCGTCGTGGACAGTTAGGAAGACTGCTGGAGCCCTTTTATACCTTAATTTGTGGAGTTAGGCTTGCTGTCACGTAACGCATGTGTATTGTGTTCACATTTGAAGTGTGATTGGCCATGACTATTTGTTTGTGTTGTCATCATCTTCCTTTAATCAGACATATGTCTGATTTCAAAATTTAGGATCCCCCTAATAAGGAAAATCCTGTCTGTGATATCACTGAGGTTTGTTTAAAGTGCAAATCTTATTGGGCTGGGTCAAATGAGGACCACTAAATCATTGTGCTGATGCCCTGAATAGGGACTGAGAAATGTGGAGATTTCAATTTCTCGATAAAGAAGGTTTTATTTGCAGTGTTCCATTATAATTTCACAAAGATGTGCGGAGATTGTTGCTGGCTTCTTGCCTTTCATAAATGTTGCCTGTGTCTTTTTAGCTCTTCTGACCAAAGGTCGTAGAGCTGATGTGACCGCTCATGTCTATCCGTCCCTTGCCTTTTTTGGGTGACTCCTGTCTCATGTCAGGAGTGAAATTTGTTGCTTCACATTGGTATTGGAAGATGAATGTTGATGCTTTGGTAACTGTGGAATCTCTTTGCTGTCATTATTGGGTTTGACATTTATGAATATGGGTCAAGTTTTTCTACATAAGTGTATCATACTAGAGACGTCTGTAAACTTTTGCTCTGACCAATCAGACAGCATGTTTGAGTCATGTGACCACAGAATCCAGTTCTTGTCTTGATCCTGAAAGACCAGCATCTGTACATTAAGAAATATATATATATATATATATATATATATATATATATATATATATATATATATATATATATATATATATATATATATATATACATACATATATATATATATACATACATATATATATATATATATATATATATATATATATATATATATATATATATATATATATATATATATATATACATTTATATATATACATATACACATTTATATATATATCAGTATATCTAGTGAATGATGAGCTAAACTGAAGGGTGCTGCAAAGAAGTAAATGGTTAACTCTTTCCGTGCCATTCATGTCTTAAGTCGATCTCCCTAAGTCAAACTAGTCTGAACTATCATTATTGTTGTTGTACCAGGTTTTTGACAGCCAGGCTTTGCATCTGTCAGAAGTTGACCTTTGACCTCCAGCATCCCGCTCAGACTGCATTTGACTAAAGCCTCTGATTTTATTACCTGTACACAATTAAGAATAGCAACAAACGTCTACATGTTGAAAGGCAGAACTGTGGAATACTGTGTGGGAACAATGTCTCATCTTAGTTGTAAATACCAGTGGATCATGGCTGGCAGGACTGGCCAGTAGTCCTGGTGCTCAGGGCAGCTTTGTTACACTTTAAAAAAAAAAAATGTTGCACACAATGCAGCATTCAGTTTCGATTGAACCACATAACTGTGGAGTTGAAAGATTTCAACTCTCTGTACTACTGGGCATAAGATTAGAGTTATGCTGAACCTGTGGTTAGTCATTAGTCATTGGCCTCTAATGACTCCAGTGAAGGACGAAGTGCCTCAGGCTTATTTGGCACACCGTGTATCTGTTCTTATCAACAGTTGCTTAGTCTTCTCACAGCTTTGTTAAACTACTGTAAATTGCTGTATTTTCCCATGTATTAATTTTCATGGTTTTTGTATTTTTGACATTTCACTGTTTTGGACACAATTCCTATTCAAACAGTGTTAAAGTACTATTTCATTGTGTTTTTATTTTCACAGTTTTGTGCCATTAGCGAAATAAGTGAAAATAAGAGTACAGCGAAATCAAAGCAATTTTTAGTAGTCCATCAGGATGGCAAGCTCTTTTCACATTTCTTGCTCACTTTTACATTTGTGGCAATGTACAGCCAAAATTTATTTGACTTATGTGTACATATTTCGCAAATGTTTAGAAATATTTTACAAACATAGAATTATTTTATGAATATATAAAAAATATATGTAGTTACTCTACAAACGTTACAAACGTATTTTGTTTTGTAATCATGTGCCGTATTCTTTCACTTATATACACAGAAGGAATTTACATGTGTGTGAAGGGAACAGGTCCACAAATATTGGTTGTTAAAAAAAACAAAACAGTTTCAAAATTATTTGCGTGTGCAAATTTTTGTTTTCACATAATTTGCAACTTGGTTACAACACATTCAAAGGCTGTAAGTTGTCTATAACACCGGGACTGCCCTCACCATTTACTTGATTGCAAATGGTCATTAAATGATGTTTTTCGAAAGTAAGTCTGCAGAGGAAGAGTTTGGTGAGGATGGTTTCCCTGCGATTTGCATTTAGTGCACTTTACCCACAATGCACTTGATGCAAACCACAAATCCAATCTGGCGCGGAGAGCAAGGGGATCACTTCACAGTGCACAGACAAATCTGCCAACAACGTGGAGACAAATTTGCACGAGAGCCAATTGTTGAACTCATTATTCAATATTTCATGATGTTACAAGACAATAAATAGTTGTTATTCCGGCCTTCATCTGCCCTTTGCTAGGACTGGTAAATTTTTACCACAAATGTATATTTTCTAACTTTCATGGTTTGATAAAATAAAGTTATACAGATACTGTCATACAATAAACAGTTGGAAGAATCTGTATGATTGCACTTTAAAAAACCTGATACCAACAATACCAACATGATATTTCACCAGATAAGTGTGTGCAAACATAAACTCAACGTTCTCCATATAGATATGTACAGTTGGGTTGTGGAAACATTTCAAAAACATCTTTCAGCTATAAAAATCAATTCTGTGCAAATAAAAAGGAATGCTCAAATTGTCTCTAAATGTAACTCTGTCTAGCTTCAGTGTTGATTCTGTTTGCCACCTTTTTCATGGGAATTTGATTGAAATTCGACTGATTTCAATGTGTGACTCATAATATTCTTAATTTGGTTTACAACATTGTGATTAAGTTGAACTAATAGCTCCTGATTTTTAGGTGTAATTCTGTCCTAATGATACATAATTGTGCTGAATACAATTTCATGAGGTGTCCAATTTGTCATCAAAGTAACAAGTTCCTAAGCATTTGTACATTGGAACTGTCTCATTTTTCAGGTCCCAAGGTGAACTTGATAGAGCGATCCCTCAGTCCATATAATTGTGGCGGAAGTCCCCATCTCGTAGATTTCCTGCATCACTGCTTATAAAGTTAAAGGCTTCAGATGACGTATTCATCTATGCAATGACTGCAAGCTCAAGGCAGCCAATCTGTACAATCTTGGCATGGTGACGTGGCTGTGCTGCAGTTTGTGACTTAAAGCACTGGCAATTAACAGATGACTATCTGTGCTGATGACAGTTCATTGCACTATCATTATATCATGGAACTTACATAATGCCTTCGTAATACCACAGTCTATTTTGGGGGAATCCAGTAATACAATTATGATTAGGCATATTACAAAATAGAAATGAGGGGCATTTAAACTTTAACCGTTGTGTCACGGCACTTGCATAGTGTCTGTCTGTGATAGTATATATATATATATACATATTTTTTTTTTATGTAGCGGTACAATGATATATGTACGTATTGCAGCACATTATCCTCTTTGGTGGATAAAGTTATATAGATAGGTGCACGGTGAAATGCACAAATCATTCAACATATTCTTGCAGTTGTTTATAGATTTATATTTTAAAAGTTTGGTTCCAGTGTGAGAAATTTAGTACATGTATGATTTAATGATGTTTTTGATCATTCTGGGAAGGTAATTATGTGAAGAATGGCAGACTGTGGTATAATGATGCAGGCAGGGGCTGTGTATTCAAACAGTGGCCAAAGAAATGAAGTACACACTCTACCCTACACATTTTAACCCTTTTAGTCTCCAAGTCAGAAACTTGAGTCAACAGGTTTCATGTTTTGCACCAAGGAAAGATGTTGACTGGGACCATTCTTCTTTCTTTGGGTGCGCGGTTGGCAGAGCTGCGCAACACGCTCGCCTTTCACCTCTGCCGCCCGAGTTTGATTCACAGCCGGGCAAGCAAGTGGAAAGAGTTCCTACCACTCTGACTGTGCATGGTGGTTTTCTCCGAGTCCAAGTAGTTAGGAAGGAAAGTATACGCCAACATCTGGGCCATGGAGAGTGATTAATATAGGCTTGGTCTGTTTCGCAGTCCATATGAAAGATATGGGTCTGTATTCTTCTTTCCTTTGGAAATATACATAATGTGGGCAAGCTGGTACTGGCATTGACAGGTCTTTGCTGGGGGAATTGTAACCCATTCCTGGTCATAGTATGACTGAGTCAATAGCTTTCTGTGTCAAGGAAGGCTATTGACCTAGGGTGTGTCATCATGAATAGGCTTACATACAAATCTCAAAAAAAAAAGTTTTCTAGAAATGAGAAATGTAAGTAGAATTGATAAAGCAGGCAACAGTTTATATCTGGGTGCTTTTGGGCAATTTGAATGGGAAAGGGTTAATGTCAAATGATTATAATTATTCAGGTGAACACCACTTTGGTGCTGATCAGCATCATGAGTTATAAGGTGATTGTAAGATGATGGGTCATCCTGCATTACGATGTCTTTTTGGCTGTCTGAGAAAATTTTGAGTGCAGTTGCCAAAGTGCCTTAACATATGATGGAAATGCATGTCTGAATTTTGCGAGCAAATGATGATCAGCTTGCTATTCATGTTGATGCTGACTTGCAATCTAGTTTTCCATAAAACTTAATTGAAGTAGAAACTCAATATACATGTACGTCATGTGTCAGTCTATTGAGCAAACCAGCTTAGCGCTTTCCCACTCAGATCAGCCAGAAGCACCTGGATGTAAATTGTTGTCTGTTTTTTTGTTTGTATTAAAATTAGCATATTGACAGTAAACATTTTTTCCTGAGAATTATGGGTAATGTCTGTCGTGATGCCATGCCTGGGGTCAATAGCATTCCTTGGTATGGTTTGGACGCATTGCACGTAATCTGCGCCTAGGAAGCTATTGACTTGTGTGTTATTCTGACCAGAAAGGGTGAATCTCTCTCTCGAGATTTTTGCTACAGCACCTGACATGTGCCATGTGCTACAGCTACAACTTTGAGATTCCCAGCAATTGGATATTAACGACAGCTGTTGGTACACTCAGCAAGCAAAGGGGGCAATTAAATGTGGCATGGAAACAATTAGACCAGGGTGAGAAACAGTTTAGGGCAGGGTAAAAGCGGATCGGGTGAACAAAGGGAGAAAATACAAATTTTGGGACACAAACGATTTAGACCAGAGTTGAGAAAAAATAATTGCATGTGTAAGTTGGAGTGGTCTGTGAATTTTGAATCCTCCATGGAACGTGGGTGCATGGTTGGCTGAGCGGTAAGACGCTCGTCTTTCACCTCTGCGAGCCGGGTTCGATTGTCGTCCTGGGCAGCATGTGGAAAAAGTTCCTACCACTTTAACCGTGCACGGTGGTTTTCTCCGAGTTCTTCGGTTTCCTCCACCACAGACAAGGTAGGAAGTATACGCCAACATCTGTGCCATGGAGAGTGACTCAATAAGTCAATGCTTGACTTCTTTCACAATCCATGTAAAACAAATGTGTCTATACTTTTAAACTGTTTTTTTATTTGCTTCATTTATTTGTATTTTTTTATTCTAATGTTGGGTGGACTGTTTTGTTTGTGTTTGGGATTCAGGCGAGAGACTGATCCAGCATGAGCACAGTGAAGTATGTTACAGACCTGTAAATCCACACATGCTCTAAAATAACAGTACAGAAAATGGAACTATTTGGTTAAAAAAAGAATAGGTGTGACAAGTGGGAGTGCTGTCCTATAGTTGGGAGACAGGAAAATTGGAGTGACTTTTATGACAGGTTGATATTTATGAATTTATAATTAGGGTGTGTGAGAATCCTGTTCTCTGATTGGCTGTACATGAACTGAGAGCCTAGTAACCATTTTGAGGGTGATATTTATTAATTTATAATTAGGAACTTGTGGCTGCTCACATCTAATTGGTTATACAAGGAAAAAGCCCCCATGTGCTGATTTTAGCCTCATTTTGAGCCACCTTGCTCTGAAATACCAAAGCTCATGCTCCCATACCAAGCCAATAAACGATAATGATAACCAGGGCTGTATGTGCACCGGATGGTAATATTGTGTGATAACTACTGGAGAACTGAATGAAACATGATGAAACGTGGCAGGATTATGCATCTGGGTGAGACCAAGGTTGAGATTGTATGAGAATTTTGGACTGACTCTTTAGGTCACAAGGTTACTTTATATGTGAATTTTGGTTTCTATGCAATGTTATATCATCAGTTATCTTCTTCAGGTGCGAAATGTTCCACTGGGACACATTGGATTCTGTCGTGCAAGTTTAGAAACATCTAGTGTGTACATACTGTACCCCCTCTTGGGGAAAGGAAAACGCTGCTCAGCAACTGTCAAATTTTAGCTAGGTACAAATCTTAGTGGATTTGTCAGTGGGCTAAGGTTATAGGCTGATCCATTGTCTGTTGTCTGTCCATCCATCCAGAATTCATATTTCACACTTCTCGAATCATTGGTCAGGTGCTCCTTAAACTTGTTAGAGGTTCACCTCCACTGTGTCTGTGCCTTATTTATTCAAATGGTCACGCCTCAGTGATTTTTAGATTTTCTTTGGGTGTTTTTTTCTTTTTTTAAATTGATTTTTTGAGTAAATGTTATTAAATCATCTGTGAAACTACTCGGTCAATTGCTTCAAAATTACATAGGAACACTTATGGGTACCCCGAACCTGAATTCATCATCTAGTTCTGCATCCACCCCAACCCCCACCCCCCACCCCCCCCCCCCCCCACCCCCATTTGTTTTGTGTGAATTTTTGGTTTTCATTAGTTTGGGCCTCTCGAAAACTGTTGCTCAGATTATGCTTTTATCCCCTATTTGTCCCATATTACATTGAAAATCTGTGGGATATATATGGCCCATATGATATTGTTTACCATATCCCATGGGTGGGACTACTTTTTTCCATATAACGCCCTCTCTGTCCACATGGTTGATCCCAGCTGGTGTACCAGGTAGCCATCACCTGGTTCCTTGGGGCAATGTTCGCACAGCTGTCGTCAGTGATGGGTCCAATCTGACGGCCCTCAGTCAGTTGAGCTACAACTGTGGAATGTTGGCTGGTACAGCATTCAAAGGCAACATGACCTTCCAATTGTCCTCTCCACCTGCAATTAAAGCAACTCCATTTAGAAATATAAAAAAGTGACTTTTCGTTAAGATTTTTGGCTGAAGTGATGGCCATTCTGAAAAGTCCACAATTATGATTTATGGTCGACTGCTTTTTGTTGTTGTTTAAATTTCGTTTTCATACACGTGGCATGACTGGGGTAAAGTCCAATGGAATGCAGTAAAATAAAATGTTACAGGTGATAAAAATTGTCTTTCTTCTTTCTCAATAGACCGTAGGGGATAAATACAAAATAAACCTCGTAGTTAATCTGTCTAAACCAAATCCCCATCCTTGTTTACCTGCCTGCACTCCTGATCACCCACTCGCTTTGACCTTGGGTGATCAGGCATGCAGGCAGGCAACAACTCAGCTAATTTTGTCTATAAATTTGTACCTTGAAATTAAAATTATGTAACGAACAACAAAAACACATGTGAGCACAGATAATACATGTACAGGTATACTTATAGTGCTCATACATGTACATGCATACATAGTTTTCTCCCAAACTGTAAACAAGATCCACATAAACTTGGGTATGCACTCTGGGCTATACTCTGTATTAATTTTTTTCAAATGTGTAGACTTCAGTGATTTGGGAATTTTTCACAATTTTTTCTTGGTCTTTTTTGGGGGAAACCAATAAAGTTTTTCTTCCATAAAATTGGTGGGCAAATGGCTTTGAATATGCAGACAGACACTTCAGGGAACCCATAGAACAGGTGGGACTCATTTTTGAGTACCCATAGAACAGGTAGGACTCATTTTTGATTGAAAGCATCAAGGTGAGCTCATGATAGGCTGTTCACACTGCCTTCTTGTTGTGAAATGAGTACTGTAAATTCATTTAATTCTGCCCTAGGTGTATTTTCACTTATGGCACAAAACCATGAAAATAAAAACACAAATGAAATAATATTTTATGTTTAATAGGAACTATGGTCAAAATAGTGAAATTAAAACTTAAGTCAAATGCCTGGAGAGCAAAAATGCCACGAAAATAAACACAGTGGCCCCTTCTTATAAGCTGCTCGCCTCCCCCCCCCCCCCTGCCCCCAGCGAGAACCACCCCCCTCTGCAGAGACCAGCCACCTCTCTCTGCCTCAAGTGCAGTATTTTTATTTTATTGTCCCCATCCAGAAAGGCCTGTACTCTTACAAGGCTATATTTCTAATGCTCTTGGGGTGTCTTTATAAGAGGGGAGCCACTGTAAGAATACATTACAGTTTGAAAATAGTTAATGTATGCAGCTAAGCCAGTCCTGCTGACCCTGCTATAGTCCACCAGTGGTAGATGCCTACCTTCAGAATACCTTACACAAATTCTTGTTTTTATGGTGTGTTCCAGAACAAGTACATAGATTTTATCTTCTGCTTTTCCCTACACTTTGTGTATCTTCAATCTGGTTCCACAAACATAAAAACCTTTCCTTCCATTAGCCAGATTTAGGGTATCCAGGAGGCTGCAAGTGCAAACTAGCACATGTAGATAGCAATTCTGGTGCAAGAGTTTTTCGTGCTATTTGTCAGACTGTCACAGGTGGTGCCAGGAGTGATAGAGCCTGAATTGGAATGTATTCCCAGGGTATGGAACACTCGTAGCTTTGAGAGGAAATCGAAGGCACCAGTGCTGCTTGGTGATCTAATGTCAGGGAGGAGGAACCAAACAACTTGCGGCAAATTTCTGGCAAGTGAAGCTGCCAGACGTTGATGTACGCATCCCTGATGGTCACAAGTCACGGTGGTTATTTGCTCAAAGGCCTGAACAAGTCCGTCTTTAGCCCTGGCTGAAAGGTTCTTGATCAACGTAGATTAACTGCTGCCTTTGCTGTGTGGACTGATGTACACGTACCAGACTGATATCATGACTTCTGAGGGTTGTCAGGACTTTTATTATTTTGAATGAAAAGTACATTTTAACAGTCAAATGAAATACAGGAATAGCCAATTGTCATCAGTACATTAAAATGATGTAAGTCCTCTTTAACCCTTTCCCCCTTGAATTAAGACTGAGTCAACAGCTTTCCTTGGCATGGGTTGGGCACTAGTGTGACCCATGCCAAGGAAAGCTGTTGACCTGGGGCATGTGATATTGATAGGTCTCATCTACAATTCTCAGTCAAAATTGTTTTAATTAACTGTTGAAATTAGTTGAAATGCTGAAGCAGACAACATTTAACCACCAGCCGGTTATGGCCAGTTTAAGGGGGAAAGGACTAAAGGACAAATTTTTGAATGGCTCACTAAAAATGTGTGTCTTCTCAGGCACCTTGGAGGTAAAGTGATAGGTTCAGGTACGTTGCCTTCCAGTAGTATGAAAGATACACGAGGCAGGTGGGAAGACAAAGCAAGTCACTACACAAATCTCAGCCTTCTGCTCTGCAAAATTACACTATTTATTTCCCATCCACTATCATTGTTGCAATGCTACATGTATAATGAGGTATGGGTGATATATAAAAAGCCAGCCAATCTGGAAGTGTAATTTAACCACTTAGTTTCCGCATCTTGAATATGTGGATTACAGGCCAACTGACTTAAATACCTGTATCCTCAGCTGGTCCACCTTCACAGTTAGATTTCTCGTGAAAACAAGGATGCTTGGGTGGAGGGTCCTTGGTTGGAAAATATTTATTTGAAAAATAGAGTAAATAAGAGTTGACTCAATGAGGAAGGGAAGCCATTCTCGAGAAAACTCAAGTATCGTCACAATTAATTCAGGACAGGATCATGAAACAGCAGGAAGTAGGCGAGCATAATTAGTATTGATAACGCGTTGATGTGACAGTGAAAAGAGATGACAGCATTATGATGGGACATATGGGACTGCTAATGGGATGGAAGTAGTGCATACATTAAGCTGTATAGCAAGCTGTCATTGTCGTACCCTCGCCATCAAATGATAAAAGGTTGAAGAAATGCTTGTGCTCTGTATGGAAAGTTGTCATTGTTTCATGGTTTGATGTGAAATACACGTGTAGGACAGGAAAAGTACGATGTAACTCATTTTCCCCTTATGTTACATGCTTATAAATGTATCCCATGTGGTCCCTGTCTCCAAGTCATGTATTTGTATATACAGCATGTATATGCAAGTCTTCTTTTGCTTGGAAATTACCACAAACATGCCAGTTAGTTTAACAATAAATATACATTGTATCTAGTTATGGAGGATGTGCTATTCTCACATGCCTAAGTTACATCTTATCGTTGATCTGAAGAGCGAGTCAGATTTTGAAGTAGGGATGAATCTGTCAATGTCAGTTTTATAACCAAAATGCATCTTGTGAAAGTGCTTTTCTTCTATCTTCAACTTCAGCTTTGAGACTGGCATGAACACACTTGACCCTTGTGTTGACAGGCTTGGGGGGGGGGGGGGTCGTACTACTTGCGATGTGACATGCAAGCTGCATTGCAGATCCAACAACTTTCCGGACATAGTTGCAGCTTTGTACTGGTTAATAAGGGTCCACGATGCAAAAAGACGTTAGCTGAACAAAATTCCCAGATTTGCCGTCTGAGTGGTAAAGTTGAGAGCAGAATTGTGGAAGCAGAAGCTATACTGAGCAGTGAGATCCCCCACAGGCAATGCCAGGGATAAAGCCTAGCAGCTCTCTCAGGCGCTCCTGGTATGGCCTGGAGAATTCTAAATTTGAGGCAAAAAAAAAAAGGGATTGCCATTCATCTTCATTGATTTTCCCCGAGGATGCAGTAATCTTGAATATCAGTTGTACCATTTACACCTGGCCAAATATCTGTGTAGACAATGTAAAAAGGGAGGGGGGGGATTTCATATCCTTTGAATTGATTTCCTGTCAAGATGAGTATGAATTCTTGAAAGTGAGGCATTTTGTGGGCCAATGTGAAGATCGGCTGTGTCAGAACATTGACAGTAATGAATGGCACGTGTATCCTGTATGTTTACTAGGTTTCATTGGAGAACTGTTGCTGATTACGGTGCCTCTCTCCAATTGATGTGATTGTATTCGCTTGTTCTGACATTCAACGTGCGTTATAAGTGTGGCCCTGGTAATTACTACGTTTGTATAGGCATAGACCTGAATTGATGGATGGAGGTGATACAAGCAGCCAGGCAAGTGTTCTGATGTACCCTCATGTTTTGTGCAAGACACAGGGATCATTTCTATCATTGTCAGTCAGTTTTATTGCTTTTTATTCATTTTGTTGGTGGAGAACTATTAAAAGATGTTAACATGTTAATTGTTCCACAAAAAGAAGAAAGTGCTACAATTGAAGACATTTGGGAAGAACGGCAGTGGGAGATTTTTTGGAGGATAGTTTATTTTTGGATATACAGAAAAATGGAAAAGTTGTATGAAATTAAACTTAGTAATAATACCAGATATGGGTCTAAGCAAGTTAAGGAAATTTGTTAAAATTCTATATTTTTAAATAAATGGAATTTAAAAAGGAACAAAAGTTTGGTTATAGATCCCACATGAGCAATTTTTTAAATTTTTTTTAAATTTGACTAATTTAAAATATAAAATTTACACAAAATTTTAATGGAATGTGAATAACATGTTTAAATTCATTAGATTTAAAGTCTGCATACAGCTGGACTAGACTCAATACAAAGTGAAGAAGGGGAAGTACTGCTAGTGCACAGGCAATCTTTATCAATATTAAGGAAAAAACTATGATGGACCAAAAGTTGTGTTTTTTTTTTTTTTTTCAGGTCACACATGTAGGAAGTGTTTCTATTTGAATGTATATTTACTCAGGAATCATGAACTCTTAGACAATGATTGAATACCATCGTAGCTCAACAGCTGGGACCTTACAGGTCCCTGGATGCCAGAAAGTAAAACCTGGTTCCGAGGTTCGAGAAACATGTTTTAACAGGCCCCGGTTGACCTTACTCATCAATGTTGGTACCAGTCAAGTAAATGTGAACCTGTCAGAACACACATTTATGTATGGGATTTTGGAAGTTTGGTCCTGAAAAACACTGGAATCGATAGATCGGCATGAACCATCTTTATCATATACTTAGTGTGAAGAAATAGAACTTAACTCCGGAGATTATCCATTGAAAAGCACATGTATCCTTATCTTCAAATGTCAAGGCATTCATGCATGCAACATACAAATGCGTAGAAGAAGAAGGGTGCCAGAATGTGCCACTGAGCATAATGTTGAAATTCTTTTATGATTAAGACTCTCCCACACCCCTCATGTTCAATTTGAAGAATTAGCGTTAATGGAAGAGCTTGGTGTGGCAACCATTTGCATGAACAAGGAAAACACTTGGGAGCAGTGTTTTTATGGATAAAAAAACAAAATGATCAGCACTGCTTAGCTAGGGAGCATGCAGTGGTGATCACCACTGCTTAGCTAGGGAGCATGCAGTGGTGATCACCACTGCTTAGCTAGGGAGCATGCAGTGGTGATCACCACTGCTTAGCTAGGGAGCATGCAGTGGTGATCACCACTGCTTAGCTAGGGAGCATGCAGTGGTGATCACCACTGCTTAGCTAGGGAGCATGCAGTGGTGATCACCACTGCTTAGCTAGGGAGCATGCAGTGGTTTGGAAGTACAACATGGCTTCCAAATGATGCCTAATGAATATATGCATGTGGTGAAATTGGCCACTTTACAGGAGAGTATTCAATCAGTGATCCAGTGAAGTCAAAGATATTACAAGGGGGCGTAAGGTGGAAGTTTTTCAACACTGACAGTACATTCACATTGCTAAGCGGCAACTGTATCATACATCAATCAGATCACTAGTACTTTGGTTTTCTGTTAGGTAATGCTAACAACTGTATAGAAATTCATGCCTGAAGCTTAAATGTTTGTAAAGTGAAATACATGTATGTCCCATTTGTGAGATTTTTTTATATCTTCATGGAAATGAACTCATGAACCTTGTCTGGTGCTGCATGTAAATATATGTATATAGATCACTAAATATTGCAAATGAGGCATTCAATTTTCAGATATTTTCAAAGTCACTAGACATATTGTTGTCTTGGTTTTGTTCAGAACTTAAAATTGCACCTTTCCAGCCAAGTAACTTAACTTGCTTCTGTTGAATTGTCAGGACTGCTTAGGAATTACAAGTTTATTAACATAAAGAATACTTTGGAAAGCTGATGGACATGCCTGGGCTGATGCTAGCCATTATCAAATTAGCCATGGGCTAATGTAAGTGAGATTTGGCAGGGCTCGCACTGGAAATTTTACAACTGTAGCCAGTCTGACTAAAGCAGCATTAATATCTTTAGCCAAGTGCTGATTATATGTTATCTGAAATCATGAGCAAAATTTATGTTTTGAAATGATATTTAAAAAAATCTAAGTATTCAAGTACAATACCATGACTATAAATGCATGAAAATTTTAAATACATTATAAAAATATTCGTAGTCAATTTGGTTGTATAGCTTCCAAATTTTGTTTGCCAAATCACACCTTATTTAGCCACTTTCTATTTGGATAATGGATGGCGCTACCCTAGATTAAATATATTTACCATCTTTTAGCTAAACTTGTTGAGGAAATTACAGATTTTTTTCAGTTTTGATCGAATGTTTTATATCATGATGTAACACCGGGGCTATCGGTAGCAAGGAGTGGCCTATGACAGTCACAAGTTTGCCTAATTGTACTTAAAACCATGTTAAGAAAAGTTATGTTTTGATAACATGTTTTTGACATAAATGCTAATGACTTTCATTCTTTTTTGACATGGCAATATTAAAAAATTACTCAAAATTGACAGTATTTTCTCAAATGTCACAAACCTGACACATTACATTGAAACATTGACTAAGTGTTGGCAGTGAAATAGAACTTGATTGTTTGGTGACTGAACTATTCAGCTAGAAAGGGTACATATTGGTTCAGGGGTAAGTAAAATTGTTCTTACCTGAAATTGTACTCTACAAATTTAGTAATTATGTTTTGTTTGACAGGTATGCTTTCATAATGAAGCTCTGCATTTATAGGCAAAATTTCTTGTATTTAGGTAATTCATCATTTGCCACGTTGATATTTATTCAATTATAAGGTGGCTTGTCTTTGCTGAATATTTAGCTTCTAAGACAAGGAGCTGCTACTCAGAGAGACATGTAGGGGTATAGGTTCTGAAACATGTTCTGAGTAGTTGCCCCCTATATGGAGGAATGGAATTCTGAGACATGTTCTGAGTAGTTACCCGCTGAAGACCCTTTAATTTATTTGGGCTAATACAGCCTATGTCAAAATTCTACAGTAGAATGTGTGCAATATGGACAATAGTACTTCCATATGTATATAGGTTAGACAGGGACAGGTTAGCTTATGGAGAGTAAAGAGTTCGGACTACGGAATATGGTAATGACTACCAGGAAGTGGTTCTGGTCAAAAGGACACAAATATAACTAGCCTACTGATATATAAAAAAAAAGGTGGAATTGGTTTGGCTGGAGAAACAAGTGTTTGGCTAATATATCTGAGTTGCTTGAGCCAACTTGGCTTCAAATACCAAATTGCTATTGCTAGCCCAGCTTGCATCCATGCAGCCAGGATGTAAAAATGGTATCATGGCAGTGGCTGAAGACTTTCTTAAAACTGATATAATGGAACACCTCATTAGCCACCTGGTGACAAGAGCCCCACCCTCTTTTACCTTTAAAACCTAACAGGTTGGCTGGTGAGAGCATCCGTCCTCTTTATGTTTCAGACCTGTGATTAGTCATCAATTAGTAGTAGCATGTCACCTGACCTTTCATGCCTATTTTAGCACCCAGAGCACAGTAATTGGCGGGACAGGTCAAGTATTGGTCATTAAGTCAGGAGTATCATTCAGTCTGCATAAACAAAGAAGAAAGAGAAAATCTAGAAGTTTTATAAAAAGATGGATTTTGTAACTTGAAAAGGGAAGATAGATGCTACTGTGACAATGTCCATGTAGCCCCATGGGAACTGTGACAATGTCCACACAGCCCCATGGGAACTGTGACAATGTCCACATAGCCCCATGGGAACTGTGACAATGTCCACATAGCCCCATGGGAACTGTGTCAATGTCCACATAGCCCCATAGGAACTGTGTCAATTGTATCAATTACACATAGCGTAACGTCGACGATCTTACACTGTTTTCGTCTAGTACAACTGGTCTTCAACATTTAATAGATATTTCTGTTTTATATGCTTTTAAGTGGAGATTCTCTTTTGGAATAAATAAGACAAAAATTTTACAAGTTGGAAAATGCCATTTTTCAGACGTTCCAAAATGGTATCTGGGTAAACCTTG
The DNA here is from genome assembly GCA_964020975.1 of Hermodice carunculata. Classification (NCBI taxonomy): domain Eukaryota; kingdom Metazoa; phylum Annelida; class Polychaeta; order Eunicida; family Amphinomidae; genus Hermodice; species Hermodice carunculata. The sequence continues at coordinate 91,183,741 of OZ026625.1, forward strand.
TTTTAGTAATATAATTAATGTAGTAACCGAACTTAAATTATTAGGAATTACTTTCAGTGCAACTACAAGTGCACATGATAGTCATATTACTGACAGAATAAGTGCCGCAAGACGAGCCATGTACAGATACCATAATACTGGTTGGTGTTACCCAGGATTGTCCACGGACACTAAGATGTATTTATGGGAAAGTATCGGCGTCCCTGCGCTGACTTACGGAATGGACTGTGTTTATCTGTCTAAGTCTAACCTGAAAAAGTTGGAATCGGCCCAGGGCTCCCTAATCAAGCAATGCATTGGACTCAGTAAAAGATCTCATCATACTGCCTTATTGAGAGCCCTTCATATAGATCCTATTTCTGATGTGGTGAAAAGAGATACAATATCTTTGGCGGGAAGGTTATCCCAAGTCCAGTCACCTTTGCGTAACTTGTTTACACATGAAATTTCTAGTTATATCCTGGAAGGAAAAATGCACAAAAATTGTATTGTTGACAGACTACTGCGGTATGGGATCTCTCCTGTTTCCATTCTTTTCAGTGATGGGAGTCGGGGATCCTGTCCCCCATATGATGGACGTGGCACTGTGGAGGATGGGATCGCCGACTCTCTCCGGCCATTGCTGACCTCCCCTAATTATAATAACCCCGCTTCTTTTGAGCGGAGCCTGGTAAAGCTGTTAACGCGAGTCAACGAGTAACGATAACATTATAAGTCCTGTCGTGGACGCCGGCCGGGGCGCTCAGCCTATCGCTGCGCGTCCCCGCCGGTCCCACGTCAGCCTGATGGACACTTTATTCTTATAATTCCAAAAGATACTTGATTGGGAGCCCTGGAGCCATCTCATGTTTATTTTTACTACCTGAGGTGTTAAAAGATTCAATTATATCTTATTTTAATTTTCTGTATATGTATATTTATTTCGATGTATTTATATGTTTTTCCCCAACTGTGGGGGTTCAATAAAATAATAATAATAATAATAATAATAATAACGTATGTATGAGGAACAAAAATGCATGTACCATAAGTCAAGTACCAAGATACCAACATGCAGCACTGTCTTAGCTGACAACATTGTAAACTCTCTCTGTCTTCCGTAATATTGACTCACCCTTCAGAATTTTTTCCTCAGAAATAGAAAAGCAATTATGAGAACTTTGCAATGACTGTAGAAATGTTTGAATAGTGGACGACACAGCCAGCAGGCAAGCAAAAGATTTAACCCTTTCCCCCTTGAATTAAGACTGAGTCAACAGCTTTCCTCTGCATGGGTTGGGAACTAAGCGCCCAACCCATGCCGAGGAAAGCTGTTGACCTGGGTCATGTTGTCTTGACTGGTCTCATCTTCAATACTGAGTCAAATTGTTTTTCATTGCTGTTGAAATCAGTTGAAAACGCTGAAGCAGACGACATTTGACCACCAGCCGATTTTGGCCGGTTTAAGGGGGAAAGGGTTAAGGGCTGTGGATTGATGCTCCATGATAACTTGGATGGGGCCTGACTGTGCTCTTTATGTGAAGGGGATGGGGGAGGTGGCTTCTGTAATGCATGGATAGACTCCTGCTAGGTTTCACTGAATTATTATTTGTTAACAGGCTAATTGGATGAAATATTCATCAAGGAATCAAGAGGAGATGAAGTTAAATTCAATTGTGTGGCAGGATATGGGGGAATTATTGCATGGAAAAGATGGCACCCCATATTCCTTCAAGCCTCTCATTTATATAGGATTCCGTGATGTTGGCGTATACTATCTAAAGCACAGTCGGGCCCTCTGTGACTGTAAATCTGCAAAAGTATACTGTCAAGGGCTAAACTGCCATGACAGAGCAATTCAGTTGAGTGAATAATGCAAATCTAAATCAGCCTGAACATTCTTAAAGTTGCTGAGATTTTCTTATCAGGGAGGGGCAAGGATAGCCTTTGATTTGTGAATACTATATGGAGGAATGGAGTGCTGCAAGTTGCTGTGAGTGTTATGCTGAGGGTGTTCTCCGACTTCCTCACGCTGACTTCCTCACGCACGTGCTTGATTACCTGGTGTAACTGTGCTACTGCCTGTCTTAATTGAGTCTCTTTGACTTTCCACAGGTATACCTGATGCTGAATGCCGAGTGCCAACCGAGCAGCTGGGGATGAGACCAGCATAAGACATCCCTGACCACTTGACCTTTGACCCGATGGATACTGCATACCTGTCTGTGGCAGCTTTGGGTGGAGCAGTGTGTGGATTGGGAGATTGGCATTGAGGCTGTCAGTACCAGCCTGCCTGAAGTCTCACAGCTCCCTGCCTTATGAGCCTTGTGTTCCATACTGTTACCATGGAAATGTACAGAAACATGATACTCCCTGTGGAAGCCACAGTAGAAACAAGTTACTGTTATGGGGATGGTCCCCTGGTGTCGCTGTGTGGCTGAGGTACAAGTAATAAATGAAGATAGCTTGATTTTGTACACTTACAGCAAGCAGTTTTTCTAGCAGATGAGCATCAGCTGATAATGGATACGACATGGGGAGGACTGAGCCATAAAGAGTGTAAGTGTATGGAGGTCAGGTGATGAGCCTGCCCGCCAGTATAGATCAATACTGTGGGCACTGTATGGTAGAACTGTATAGGCCAGTACTCGTGGACTACATGGTATAACTATATAGGCCAGTACTCATGGACTACATGGTATAGGCCAGTACTTGTGGACTACATGATAGAACTGAATAGGCCAGTACTCAGGGACTGCATGGTGTAACTGTATGAGCGAGTACTCTGGGACTACATGGTATGACTAGAAGCCAGTACCCCTGGACTACATGGTATAAGTGTATAGGCCAGTACTCGTGGACTACATGGTATAACTGTCTAGGGCAGTATCCTGGGAACACATGATATTATTGTATAGCTAGGATAGTACTATGGGACTACATGGTGTAACTCTGTAGTCAAGTAATTTGGGACTGTATTGTATAAATGTGTAGGCCAGTACTCTGGGACTGCCTGGTATAACTGTATAGGCCAGTGCTGTAGGACTGCCTGGTATAACTGTATAGGCCAGTGCTGTAGGACTGCGTGGTGTTACTGTATTGGCCAGTACTGTGAGACTGTATGGTGTAACTCCACAGAGCAGTACCATGAGGCTATAGTTAAACTGCCTAGGCCAGTACTTTGGGACTGCATGGTATAATTGTATAGGCCAGTACTCTGGAATTACACAGTACTACTGTAAAAGACAGTACCCTTGGACTACATGGTATAACTGCACAGACCATTACTCCGGGATTACACAGTGCTACTCTACAAGCCGGTACTGTGGGACAACATGATATAACTGCACAGACCAGTTGTCTGGGATTACACAGTATAACTGTATAGGACAGTACACAGTATAACTGTATAGGACAGTACACAGGGGATGACCTGGCAAAGGTGTATAGACCAATACACTTGGGACTACATTAAGTTCCTGTACAACTGTATAGACCAGCACTGTAGGGCAGCATGGTAAAATTGTATAGAGCAGTATCATGGCCTGCCTGGGACTACATGGTATAACTGTATAGACCAGCACACTCAGTACTATACAGTACAAGTTATATGTGATAACTCAGACACCAGCAGGCTTAAAGAGTACACAGGAATACATCACTGACATCAGCTGTCTGTCCCTACCGTCATGTAGACAGCATGGATATAAAACCTGGAATAAACAACCGACTATATGGACACGAGTTTGCACTAAAGCTGGCACTCCAAGTTAACAAAGGTGCGAAGGCCACTTAGCAAGCTGTATAGTTGTAAACATACAGTGGCTGTGCCTTTATGGGAGCCGATGTCCTCCCATTCAGCACATATAAATCTGTTGTTGCTAGATTTAATCTTCACCGCTGTGTGTAAGAGGGTTGTCGGATACAGTTTATGGACTGCCTGTGGAAGACACAACTGCATGGATCGTGCAAAACTGGGTGTCTGCCTGTCCAGCAGGATGGGTGTAGTGAGTGGGGCTTAAATGCTGCTGTGGCCAGGACAAATAGCATCGTCAAGATAGCCACAGAAACATTCTTAAATCTGAGACCAAGTGGAAGGCGCGTTGGGTTGTGCTCTGTGATTAGAGTACTGAGGAAACATAGCCACAGGGCTTGCTGTGAGCACTGGAACTGGACCAGACAGATGAGACTGTGAATGGTTGGCATTGTGACAGGGCTGTAGGAGTGTATTACACACGGACTAATGCAAGGCCAGAGTATAAGGTATAATACCTCGCTTCCACTAACACTATACTGAGTCAGTATAATTGCCACAGCGATATTCTCATTGCTTCCCGTCGTTAATGCTGGCAGAATAACACAGATATGGAGCTAAGATTTACTTTCGAGAGTTTCTTTATCCTTGTGATCACAATTGGAATCATCGTTGCCAATGTCTTGGTTCTGTTGGTATTATTCAGAACTGATCAGCTACGATTTGTCAACAAATACTTCCTGGTGTCACTAACAATAGCAGATCTTTTGATTGGAGTATTTGTGACGCCATTCTCCTTTGTGACTTCCTTGTTTGATAAGTGGATATACGGGCACAAGTTTTGTCATGTGGAGGCCTACCTTGCTGCCATATTTTGGATTGCGTCGGTGTACTCTCTCACATGGGTCAGCATTGACCATTATGTGGCTATCAGGAAGCCTGACCGCCATAACACTCTGATGACGCCAATGCGGTGCATCTGCTGGATTACGTTTGTTTGGGCGGCTGCTCTTAGCTTTTGTTGTCCACCTCTGTTTGGTGTGGCGAGGGCAAAATACTATGCTCAAGCTAGTATATGTATCATCGACTGGGATAAACAGAAAGCCTATTTCATTACATCGGGAATCCTCATAATTTTGCCTCCATCAGTTGCCTTGACTATCACAAATCTGTACATTTTCACGGATAAATACAAACAAAAGAAGTCGATATATGAAAAATGTACAGACTGTGATTCTCGCCCTGATCACTACTTCCTGAACTTCCTGGTAGGAGTCATCTGCTTCCTGACCTGGATGCCCTGGTGCATTCTGCAGGTGGCAGAAATATTTCAGCAAGAAGGACCCTATCAGCAGGGCACCTGGGCCCCCCCACAGCTGCACTTCTATTTCATGTGGATGGCAGTGGGAAATTCCCTTTGGAAGTTTCTGATATATGTTGGATTTGACCACGACTTTCGAATAGGGTTGAAAATACTGTTTACAAATCTTGCTTGCAGGCGGACATTATGAGCAAAAGTGTGAGCTTATCCTAATGATATTGGTGGAAATGAAACAAGCAGTATCCATAGAGATACCTGAATGGATATAAGCCGTTATATACAATGATATGCTGGTGAATATTGTCTTGGGTAATACATTATGCTTCATGGGAGATGCTTGCTGTATTGCACAGCACATCAGTGAATAATGATTTTGTCCCAGTCTTTTTACCCATCGGAGACGTTTAATGTCCACATTTTGCAGTTTAATTGGTCACTATGCTCCTCTCTCCACCGAGCATTGTGCCTGCAGTGTCATCTGCCTTAATGGCGACATGACTGTGCTGATGATGACACGTCAGATTTGTGAGGGGATGCAAAGGCCTTCATTATGAGAGAGAGAGAGAGAGAGAGAGAGAGAGAGAGAGAGAGAGAGAGAGAGAGAGAGAGAGAGAGAGAGAGAGAGAGAGAGAGAGAGAGAGAGAGAGAGAGAGAGAGAGAGAGAGAGAGAGAGAGAGAGAGAGAGAGAGAGAGAGAGAGAGAGAGAGAGAGAGAGAGAGAGAGAGAGAGAGAGAGAGAGAGAGAGAGAGAGAGAGAGAGAGAGAGAGAGAGAGAGAGAGAGACTAACTGCCTGGTGAATACCATATAAGATGTAATGAGGTGCTTGAAAATATGATCCAGTATCAAATGACAATGGTGGTGAATATATTCCCATGTATAATTTGACTTGCTGGTGAACATGATCCAGTATGTGATGATATGCTAGTAAATATAATCCTATGTCTGATGACATGCTGGTCAATATATGATCCATAATTTGTGTATTCTGGTCAATATAATCCTGTATGAAATGACACACTAGTGAATGTGATCCAGCATCAAATGATATGCTGGTGAACATGATCCAGTTTTCAATATCTTAAGACATGCTGGTGAGTATTATCCAGTTTATAATATGGCATGCTGGTTCCTATGAGCCAGTATTTTACCAGAGGAGCAGGCTAGTGCAGACATTATGACTACACAGTGAGTCTACACTGAGTAGTGTACATGTACTATATGTATGGACATCAATCTCTTCCCGTATTCTGTGTCTATACAGGGTGCACAGTTGTAAAATTATTGCCTACAAGACTGCTTAGTGAAATATAAAAACAAGTGATATTATGTTTGTAAATATATGTACATGTAATATATAATCACATGTAAGTTTAAAGCCAAAGATACAGAGATTATATAACGTGTAAATATGCATGGATTTTGGAGGACAGAGTTGACATCACAGAAATGATCCAGATGGTGTGTAGACAGAGATTTGAAGCCTATTTTGTATATGCTTTACCTGTCCCATTTGTTTGTACAGTGTGGATGAGCCTGACAGCTAGGCTTCCACCCCACACCACACCCCTCACTTTGCCAACTGCCTGCTTGATTCCTTTCTCGGTTTATTTTTTGTACAAAATGCACCAACAGAAAACATGCAATTGGCATTTTTGTTTGTTTGTTGCTGACTTGAACAGTTTCTTCTTGGTTTGCTTAGTTGCAAGGCATTAATTGTCAGTAAAGTAATGTACCTGGTTGAAAGTGGTTAACAGATCATAACTGGTATAGTCTGACACAGTTTTGCTGGTTTCCATGCCTCCATTTGTCATTGTAGGGTCACATTTTTTTTTCTTTTCTTTTTTTTTTGGGGGGGGGGGGGGAGGGAGGGAGGGGTCTTTGTTTTTGCCCAACATTTAGTATGTCTGCAGTATTTGTAGCTGATATATACTAGTAGATACTTTGGTTATTCTGGACGCTTTGATGTTAGGGTGAATTTGATGTAGATTTGCGTTCATGCTGTATCGGTTATCATCATGTTAAAAAAAAATGCACTCAAGGGTATAGATGTACATGTGTATCAAATTGTATACTGTATAAACCAGCATGAGTGATGTAATATGTGATGAGCAGAAACCCCAAACTGTTTCATATTGAAGTGGTTTCGGGGTGCATGCAAAACATCATCAAATTAACTCTTTAAGTGCCAAATTTTGGACTGAGTCAACAGCTTTTCTCAGCATTCAATACACGCCAAGAAAAGTTGTTGACCTGGGATATTTTCTCTGGAACTAGAAGCATGCTGGTACTTGAATGAAAAAGTCTTTTGAGGAGGAATACGGATCTGAGATCCTAATGATAATCCAGAGTAGTTTGACTTTAGTAGACTTTAGATGTGATTGGTAATGAAAGAATTAATTGATAAGAAGAATATATCATTCATTGCACAGACATGTTTGTGTTTAGTCACATTTATCCATCATTGAAACATAAGGTATCCCAGCAGTCCTGTAATTCCTGCGAATTTTAGCGTTTGAAAAGCCGATCCTGTAAATTTTTCAATTTTTACATCAGATACTTGTTTCTACAATATAATTTTGCTGGATGAAAATACTACATTCAAATTATGTGGGTCCATCTGGTATCCTTACAAGATTTATTGGGAAATGCCCACTGCAGTGTGACCATGAGCATGATGTATACAAGGTTTGTACATGTCGCAAAATGTCTTAAAACGATACATGTTAATTGGTCCCGCAATTCAGAGGAAGTATAAAAGCTTGAATGGTAATGCAATTTGCGAGGTCCTGCATGATCAGTGTTCACATGAACACAATATTTGGAGTAGACAGTTAACATTTTTGAGGATAAAATGTGGCCATGAGACAACTAAAACATTTCCTGAACGTACACAAAGCTCTTGTGTTTGCCCATTTTCTCCAACTGTTTATAAATCCTAGACTTCACAAAAAAAATAAAAAAATAAAAAAGTGAGTTTCATAAGTACCAACCACATCAGTTCAAAGCCCTGGGCACCCTTGGGACCGGAGCAAAGTGCCCACTGTAGGGAGGTGCCCGCTGCAGAGAGGGTTGACCACCCTGGGTAGATAGACAATGTTGCCTACAGCTCCTTTTAATATGCATACTCTGCAACACTTTGTCTCTGTGATTTACTCTTAAGTTTATTAAGTATTTCTGCTTGCTTACTACGTGTCAGAAATTTTCTGAGTTTCATTGTGACATGTAGGGTTAGAGTAAAAGGCGCACGCCCACGAATTTCCACGCATGACCATGAATGCCACTGCACACCCACGAATGTGCCCACGACAATCAATGCCATTTTCCGCATGGCCGCTGATCTGCTGATGAACTCCGGTACCTGATTATACATATTAAGGTCTGAATTTGACATTCTTGAGATGTACAAAGTTAGGAAATGTAAGAATAGTTTATTTCGGGACTTGGAAGCAACAAATAAGCTGAAAATGGTAAAAAAAAAGTAGGCATTCATGGGTGTGCAGTGGCATTCGTGGTCATGCGTGGAAATTCGTGGGCGTGCGCCTTTTAGTCTGACCGGACATGTACACTGGATAGTTTTTTGCTGTTAGCTTGACTGGCAGGAGTACAAGCTGAACTGATCTGATTGTGTCCATAGACTACATAAATTATGAAGAACATTTCTCATCTCATAGGTTATAATGATGAACATCAATTGAAAGTACATTTCACTCTAACCTTAAGCAAATCACTCAGGTGGCACTCAACCACACTTATTGTTTCAGACAAGTCAGCTAGTTAAGTTTGTCTGCGAAGCAGGCCTTCTACCTCCATCTGTACATAAACATCACAACATAAAAAACAGAGTCTGCTTCGCCGGCAACTGTTAAATCTCTCCCCTTATGTAACTTAATCCTGGTGTTAGTCCACAAAGGTGTCAAGGGAATCAATGTTAGATTAGAAAACTGTTTGAATATACATAGTGGCTGGTTGGCCGGCCTACACTGCATTGTTTGGTGTGGCAAGGAAATTACACTGTATGGGGTGAGGAACCATAGAGATGAATATGGCAATGCGGTAGGCAGTAACAGCCAGAAACAATATTGATATTAAACAGCTTAAAATGTGAAAAGGCCTAAATTCAAATACTACTCTCAGGTCTGGAGAGAATTGAAATGAACACGACTATTATATTTACATGGGAAACGATCGAATTTCCATCTTGTCCCATGCACATGTACCCAGAGGCATTGATGATCCATGGAAAACTGACACTGCTAATCATGCAATTAATTAATGAGCAGATTTTACGGCTTCCTGTTGATGGTCAGGCATAACAGGGCCATCAAGCAACCAATGAGGAGGGCCGCTTCCAGAGTATGTCCTTGCTGCGTGTAGAGTGTAGCCGTAACCACAAGGTCAAAGTGTCAATTAGGAGTGCATGCTTTCATTGAAGAATCCAGTTTTGCCTTTGAATTTGATAACATGTTTGTGACTTTTATGTCTTCACGAGGTCAGACCAACGAGAAGCACAGAAATACCTCAACCAATATGATGAACATTGCCAGGGGCCTGACAAACTCAGTGGCTCCTGTTGTTGAAACTACCATCAGACGGTGCTGCACAGTGGAGTGGCCGATAGAAACCATCCTCCTTTCATCTAAAAACTTTGATCACAGCTGATGGGTTTGAAATCAAAATTTGGAGAAATGCTGCATGAAATAACACCAAACGAATTAAAAATTTGACACTTTACTTGGTGTGAGACACCTGGGGGCCCCCAGCATTACTTCATACCAAAGATACTCTAGGCTACTACATAAGTCTGTGTATGCGTTTCACCCTGACTGACAAGTTATCAATACATCCAGAGCAGGACAAGTGGGCACAAATCTCTTTGATAGATAGGCTTATGCATCCGAACTCTAACATTTGTCACCATTTCGGTCACAGGAACCAAACTTTTGTAATACTTTTAACCCCTTCCTTGTCAGATTAAGATGGAGTCAACAGCTTTCTTTGGCACAGCCTGCGTGCAATGTGCCCAACCTGTGTCAACAAATGTGCTGTTGACACGGGGCATGTCCTCATGACAGGCCTGTCTGATTTACAGTTCTCAGCTAATAATATTTGTTATGATATGAATTTAAGTGAAAACATTAAAGCAGGCAATTTCGATAGGGGCACATTTGGATGATTTCAGTGGCAAAGGGTTGTGTTACAAAAAAAAAGGCATAGACACACTTGTTTTACATGGATTGTGAAAGAAGTCAAGCATTGACTTATCGAGTCACTCTCCATGGCACAGATGTTGGCGTATACTTCCTACCTTGTCTGTGGTGGAGGAAACCAAAGAACTCGGAGAAAACCACCGTGCATGGTTAAGGTGGTAGGAACTTTTTCCACATGCTGCCCAGGACGTGAATCGAACCCGGTTCGCAGAGGTGAAAGGCGAGCGTCTTACCGCTCAGCCAACCATGCACCCTACAAGACTAGGCTTAAGTTACTGGAGCAGCCAGAACCACCTTATCCTTGTCAGAATTACTATGGCTGTATTTGATTACAGAGGAGATTCAACTACATGTACAGTTATCTTCAATTTGAGGAATAAAAAAAACATCTTGCCATGAGAGACCACATTTCTCTGAGAGACGACTTTGTAAAGTCTCCTGTCGTCTAGTGTATGCAGTGTGTGAGAGACCACTTTGTAAAGTCTCCTGTCCTCTAGTGTATGCAGTGTGTGAGAGACCACTTTGTGAAGTCTCCTGTCCTCTAGCGTATGCAGTGTGTGAGAGACCACTTTGTGAAGTCTCCTGTCCTCTAGCGTATGCAGTGTGTGAGAGACCACTTTGTAAAGTGTCCTGTCCTCTAGTGTCTGCAGTGTGTGAGAGACCACTTTGTAAAGTCTCCTGTCCTCTAGTGTATGCAGTGTGTGAGAGACCACTTTGTAAAGTCTCCTGTCCTCTAGTGTATGCAGTGTGTGAGAGACCACTTTGTGAAGTCTCCTGTCCTCTAGCGTATGCAGTGTGTGAGAGACCACTTTGTGAAGTCTCCTGTCCTCTAGCGTATGCAGTGTGTGAGAGACCACTTTGTAAAGTGTCCTGTCCTCTAGTGTCTGCAGTGTGTGAGAGACCACTTTGTAAAGTCTCCTGTCCTCTAGTGTATGCAGTGTGTGAGAGACCACTTTGTAAAGTCTCCTGTCCTCTAGTGTATGCAGTGTGTGAGAGACCACTTTGTGAAGTCTCCTGTCCTCTAGTGTCTGCAGTGTGTGAGAGACCACTTTGTAAAGTCTCCTGTCCTCTAGTGTATGCAGTGTGTGAGAGACCACTTTGTAAAGTCTCCTGTCCTCTAGTGTATGCAGTGTGTGAGAGACCACTTTGTAAAGTCTCCTGTCCTCTAGTGTATGCAGTGTGTGAGAGACCACTTTGTGAAGTCTCCTGTCCTCTAGCGTATGCAGTGTGTGAGAGACCACTTTGTAAAGTGTCCTGTCCTCTAGTGTCTGCAGTGTGTGAGAGACCACTTTGTAAAGTCTCCTGTCCTCTAGTGTCTGCAGTGTGTGAGAGACCACTATGTAAAGTCTCCTGTCCTCTAGTGTCTGCAGTGTGTGAGAGACCACTATGTAAAGTCTCCTGTCCTCTAGCGTATGCAGTGTGTGAGAGACGACTTTGTGAAGTCTCCTGTCCTCTAGCGTATGCAGTGTGTGAGAGACCACTTTGTAAAGTCTCCTGTCCTCTAGTGTATGCAGTGTGTGAGAGACCACTTTGTGAAGTCTCCTGTCCTCTAGCGTATGCAGTGTGTGAGAGACCACTTTGTAAAGTGTCCTGTCCTCTAGTGTCTGCAGTGTGTGAGAGACCACTTTGTAAAGTCTCCTGTCCTCTAGTGTATGCAGTGTGTGAGAGACCACTTTGTAAAGTCTCCTGTCCTCTAGTGTATGCAGTGTGTGAGAGACCACTTTGTGAAGTCTCCTGTCCTCTAGCGTATGCAGTGTGTGAGAGACCACTTTGTAAAGTCTCCTGTCCTCTAGTGTATGCAGTGTGTGAGAGACCACTTTGTGAAGTCTCCTGTCCTCTAGCGTATGCAGTGTGTGAGAGACCACTTTGTAAAGTGTCCTGTCCTCTAGTGTCTGCAGTGTGTGAGAGACCACTTTGTAAAGTCTCCTGTCCTCTAGTGTCTGCAGTGTGTGAGAGACCACTATGTAAAGTCTCCTGTCCTCTAGTGTCTGCAGTGTGTGAGAGACCACTATGTAAAGTCTCCTGTCCTCTAGTGTATGCAGTGTGTGAGAGACGACTTTGTAAAGTCTCCTGTCCTCTAGTGTATGCAGTGTGTGAGAGACCACTTTGTAAAGTCTCCTGTCCTCTAGTGTCTGCAGTGTGTGAGAGACCACTATGTAAAGTCTCCTGTCCTCTAGTGTCTGCAGTGTGTGAGAGACCACTATGTAAAGTCTCCTGTCCTCTAGTGTCTGCAGTGTGTGAGAGACCACTATGTAAAGTCTCCTGTCCTCTAGTGTATGCAGTGTGTGAGAGACGACTTTGTAAAGTCTCCTGTCCTCTAGTGTCTGCAGTGTGTGAGAGACCACTATGTAAAGTCTCCTGTCCTCTAGTGTCTGCAGTGTGTGAGAGACCACTATGTAAAGTCTCCTGTCCTCTAGTGTATGCAGTGTGTGAGAGACGACTTTGTAAAGTCTCCTGTCCTCTAGTGTATGCAGTGTGTGAGAGACCACTTTGTAAAGTCTCCTGTCCTCTAGTGTATGCAGTGTGTGAGAGACCACTTTGTAAAGTCTCCTGTCCTCTAGTGTCTGCAGTGTGTGAGAGACCACTTTGTAAAGTCTCCTGTCCTCTAGCGTATGCAGTGTGTGAGAGACCACTTTGTAAAGTCTCCTGTCCTCTAGCGTATGCAGTGTGTGAGAGACCACTTTGTAAAGTCTCCTGTCCTCTAGTGTCTGCAGTGTGTGAGAGACCACTATGTAAAGTCTCCTGTCCTCTAGTGTATGCAGTGTGTGAGAGACCGCTTTGTAAAGTCTCCTGTCCTCTAGCGTATGCAGTGTGTGAGAGACCACTTTGTAAAGTCTCCTGTCCTCTAGTGTCTGCAGTGTGTGAGAGACCACTTTGTAAAGTCTCCTGTCCTCTAGTGTCTGCAGTGTGTGAGAGACCACTTTGTAAAGTCTCCTGTCCTCTAGCGTATGCAGTGTGTGAGAGACCACTTTGTAAAGTCTCCTGTCCTCTAGTGTCTGCAGTGTGTACAATAAATCACAGCTTTTGTGACACATTAATGGATACAGTAATACTGATACATTGTAATAAATTATGGCTTAATTGTTCAACACATGTACTGTAAAATCAGTTAACTGATTCCACCCTAATGACGCTTTTTCCCACTAATATCTAAATGTTGTCTGCTAATTGTATTTTACTAATTTTGGGATTATTTTTCAAAATTTTAGATGAAACTTGAATGGAAGATCATTCCAAATTATGTGCCCATGGTCAACAGCTTTCCTTGGTGGGCTCTGGGCACAATGCCCCCAGGGCATGCCAAGGAAAGCTGTTGACTCGGTCTTCTATCAGGTTGGAATGAGTTAATTTTGCTCTTTGTTATCACTTCTTTCACTGATGACACACAACTGAAGTAGAAACACAAACAGTATTTTACCACAGGTTTAACAGTATCTTACATGTTACATAAGTGAGTAGGCTTATCTGCCCATAACCTTAAGTTTGCAGTCTTGGTCCTTGCCAGGCTCAAATACTTAATCATATCTATGTCCAAAATAGTAAAATTAAAGACTTCAGTTGAAGGCCTGAAATACAAAACCCATAAATATTTATGCACATGAAAAAATCAGTACATTTGCTGTAAGCAGTATGCACATTAAATTAGGGTGTACACACTATGTACAACATGCATGTGAATTGTAAGGCACACGTAAATCATGTATACATGTATGTACAATTAGATTCATATATACATGCAACATATGCCTGGCATCTGCAACACATACAAAGCATATGCAAGTGTGTTCAATACATGGCAGATTGATACAGCAAGTGCGTACACAACTCTTAGAGTGGATCGATGCTCCCTCCATCCAGTGCATGTCCATCTTGTGCCATGCACACCTTTCCCTTAGGCATTTATTTGGAATCGTATATGGCGTAATCTATTTATTTGGAATCCTATGGCATAACGTTACTAGTGAAGAACAGAAACAGGTCTCCACACTGGGGCTTAAAACAGTCCTGTTGCATCAGCCTGCAGTTCAACTTGAGGTCAACATAGCTCACTAACAGCACGATGAGACTTGTTTGTGCCACTGGGCGTTATATTGATTGGAACATAGAGTTCACAATGTACCAGGACCACATAACCAGCTGACACCTACTGCCTGTATTCGGGCCTTATCCTCTGTGTTAGTGCTTATAGACAGCCGTGGTTCAGTTCATAGAGTCAGTTCTATATAATATGATGTACAGAGTCAAGACTTGTATAGTGCGTATTTGTACTATGGAGCATAGACGCCAGAGACAGTTGGAAGAGTGTGTAGCTGCTTTAAGTGAAAGCCTGTTATGTGGACAAGATACATGTAAAATCTTCACAACCATCAATTGATCCTCATTCAAAATTTACTTTTGTACTGTTTCATTGAGGACAGTACAAAGGAAAAACAACAGATTTTGTTTTTAGAAGCGTTTGGGCTACGTAAATTGCTATATTCTTGATGGTTTGTTCCAGACATTTTATCTTTTTGTGGTTGAGATAATTTGAGCATTCACTAGTCTTGCAGCTATGTTCCCAAGTGACGTGAACCCAAGGACTGCGGTCATGTTTTCACATGCGACCAGCATGTTACAATATAGCAAGCCACCGTGTCGTTTTTTTCTCGTGAAATGTGTAGTGGCACTTTGAGTCGCACAGTTTTGTCATGCTGCCTTACGGAATGGCACAATTTGTAGTGGACACTCCTACATTTACATACTTGATAAAAGAGGAAGAAAAATTGTGTGTTTTAAAAAAAATAATAATTAAAAGGGACATTCACAAATATCTAATTTTCTGAGAGGCTGATAATCATTATCATGTCATAAGGCAGGATTTATGGACTTCAAACTGCAACTTACGGTTTGCAGTGGCACTGAATAGAATTGTGATAAAATGAAAAGTGTGATAAACATGATACATGTACATAAGTCTGAAAAGTATAGTCCATCAAGTCGAATGGTCTTTAAAAGAATATGTGCAAAGACCAACGGCACTCAATCACTGTTGAAGGTCTGTTGCCCAGGCTACTGTTGATCAAAAGATCTATTGTTTTACAGCTACTGAATCATGATGCCACCCATCCATGTCCTTTAAAATTAATTAGAAGTAGGGGAAATTTTGGCTTTCATGAATTTATATTTAATAAAGACTAAATATAGAAGCAACTTGTGAATTATTTCTATGAAGCGGAGTGTTCAAAATAGGACAAATTACTGTTGAAAGGTTGCAAAGCAAATGTGGATTTCATAAAAGAAGGATCGAGGCCGTCACTGCACGAGTGTCAAGTTGGCAGATATGAATACAAGTCCGTTCCTGTGAAATAGCTAAAGTGACTGAAATGTAGAACATGGGTAAAGGGCATGCATTTAGCTTTGGGAAATTCACTTAATGAACACCAAAAAGTGGTCTTAAAAGACAGGTGGTCTCTCATGACCGTTAGAGTGGGTTACAGTGTATAACTGTTATGTACTTGCACAGTGAAACACCAGTCCGTGCTCCATGATACATGTGTGGATTTGTTGTATATATCTTTTTTTTTCTTTCCCATTGGAAGTTTGTAAAAGCAAAAAATTCAGACACTTTAATGACGGGAATTACAAATTATCAGATACTGTCATGTAAGTTGCTCCTATCTAAATTATAGGAAATAAGAATATGCAGGCTGATACGGGGGTAAAACAAACTGATCATGCTGAAACAGTAAGGATGTGCCACATGTCATGCAGCCTATCAAGAGTAGATGGGTACTAGATAAACATAATAACGCTGTATGGCATTTTGCACAATGAATATCATAGTTCTCGGGGCAGCCCATCAGTGTTTAACTGGTTGCATGCCATGTCAACGAGGGATTGGTCATGAGTGCCTTCAGTGTTGCCAAGCATGCTATGCTGCAGCTGTCATTGCTGCAGCTGCAACATGACTGTCCAGCCAATGCAAAAACCATGGACTCTCAGCTAGGCATGTTGGTACTGGGATGAAAGGTGTACTGTAAAAAATTTCAGTGTGCAATTTGTCTTTCATTTCAGCAAGTCAACAGGGAAGAACTGACAGGAGTATTGCATGAGTTAAGTATTGATGTGACTTCATATTAACCCCAGTTATGCCGGAACGAGAGTCACTGTACACGACATGTCACTTTCTCGTGGTGGTACACAGAGGACAACTTAGGGGAAATAAAGTTTAAATTGAACATGTACTTGCATTTAGGTAAAAATCTTGATATTGATTGATCTTAAGACTCCTTGGGGCCAATCACTGAGTGCGTGTAAATACCTTCGTATTGATGGTTTGCGATGTGAGCCTGTAAGAGCAACATTGAAAAAAAAGGTCTTTTCAAGTGGTAAGCAACCAGCACACATGAAAGTTATTCAGAATTTCCAGTGCAAATTGAAATCATTCTGTTTTAGACATACTACATTTGTTATAAGAATGATCAGGTCTCCTTGAATTTTGCACGTTACATTAGTCGCTTGTAATTTTCTGTTTAGTACATTGTAAATCAATGTATCTATTGCCACTACAAGAGAGCTCTGTGGTTTGCCATGTAAATTCCTTGTTAATTCTTTTGTGTGGAGCCTAATACTTGTGGGGAATCAGAGAGCTCTGATCGTGTAAAGTTACACTCTTGCCAGGTTTTTTTCTTGGAAGAAGAATTAAATCAATCATCAGAATAGGGATTTGAATTGCTACCAGATGAACCCATTGATCCTGTAAAGGAACTTAATTTTGTATGATATAAAATGTTGAAATTTTGTGAGCATGTAGGAAATGTAAAATCAAATAAACATATGAAGTTAAAAAAAAAATATATTCCCTATATGTATTATGGAAAATTTGCAATAGTAGATACTTGTAAAAAAAACAAAAAACAAAAACAAAAAAACCCTAAGAAAGTAGCAAGATTAAGGTCCTGCAAAATTAAGAGAAATCTTCCCAGTGGTTTTTGCATTGAGTACTGTGTGTTAGGGAGGTCACTCTGGTTTGTAATCTTTTTTGTTGAACTACTGGTAATAACTGTTAACACACAAAGGGCAAGTTGTCCTGTGTACACTGTCCATTTTAAAATCAGCTGTGATCAGAGTTAAAAGTTATTCATATGTCCTACAATAAATATAATTCATTTAAAGTGACAACATTGTCTAGATAGAAAAGAAAAACAACACATTTTGTTGACAGGAGTTAATTGTGGCACCAAGGTGATGACAAAATCACAGTATGACTGCAGGGTCATGACCTAGCTAAATCCCTCCACTACTCTCCTGGATTTCATCATCATTATGATCAGAAGCAGCATGGGCAGATCTTCCTTCATTTGATACAGCTGTTCTACCCATTCTTAGGGGATGCAGATCACTTATTTTGTCACATTTTAATTTTATTTTTTATTTATTTATTTTTTTTTTTTGGGGGGGGGGGGGTCAAAAGCCGAGACCATTATTCGTTTTTACCCACAGAAAATACTTAAGATGCAAGGGTATATGTAACTATATACATAAATACATACTACATTTATATGGTGCTGTTGGAGACACTAATATCATCAAACTGGATACATAGCCTAGCAGCAGCAAGGCTACACTGTTGTAAGTGTCCGTGTGTGCTTCTGTGTTGACACATTGTAATAACTATAGAGCCTGCAATCTGCCAGGATGTAAGTAGTAGCACATGTCAAATCTGAGCTACTTATCAGCCTCTGGTATTGATCTGTGACTAATAAAACACTGAAACATTGTTATACCAAATGTTATGTGCAGCCAATCTGTCAGCCACATTGTACATGTATATAGCCCACTTAGCAACTGTCTGGCAATACCTGTATATAAATTGTAACTGACATCAACTAGAGAGGGCAGAAAGCGATACATGTAGTTTTCATACTTGAACCCTGGACATTTCTGAAGCTTGTTCCTCACAGCTGATGCAGAAAGTCGACAGAAGACAAAACATTCTTTTTTTTTTTTTGCCAAAGTATGTAAAGAGAACAAGCTGTAAATGTGTCCTGTGTGGGGACGCATAATTAAGCTTTAAGTTGTGGATATTATCAGCATTCCAGTGAAGAGTGTTAATTATTGTGTCATACCTAATTAGCACTGTAGCCCCTGACAGATTGGGGAAAGAAATGCAACCTAGAGCCTGGATGTGCATAGAGAGAGTAGACATGGCACGGTCAAAACCCAGGATATTATCCGGATTTTCAGCATCTTCTCTGGGTGAAAGGTGTGTGGGTGTGTGGGTGTATGCCGTTGGGAGTGGGGTTTAGGCTCTATAATCAGGGATAATACTGAACTAAGTATTTCATACAGGACTGTGCATATAAGACCATGTGTATGAGAACTGAGGCCATATCAATTTTTGAATTAGCTTGTGGGCAGCTGTGATGTGAACAAATGTAAAAGTGGTAGCACAAAAATGCCAATCAATGACAAGAATTCAATGTAGAACAGAATTAATGAAGAACATGAGTAATCATATGACAGACAGTATACAGTCTGCTGGTGAGTGTTCAGCATGTTACAGTCTGCTGGTGGGTTTTCAGCATGTTACAGTCTGCTGGTGGGTTTTTAGCATGTTACAGTCTGCTGGTGGGTGTTCAGCATGTTACAGTCTGCTGGTGGGTGTTCAGCATGTTACAGTCTGCTGGTGGGTGTTCAGCATGTTACAGTCTGCTGGTGGGTGTTCAGCATGTTACAGTCTGCTCAGGTGGGTGTTCAGTATGTTACTGTCTGCTGGTGGGTGTTCAGCATGTTACAGTCTGCTGGTGGGTGTTCAGTATGTCACAGTATACTGGTGGGTGTTCAGCATGTTACAGTCTGCTCAGGTGGGTGTTCAGCATGTTACAGTCTGCTGGTGTTTTTGTTCAGTATGTTACTGTCTTCTGGTGGGTGTGCAGAGCCACCTGACCGTAGTCACCAGCAAACCAACAGCTACCCTTTGGAGAACAAGAGTGACATGTATTGTTAGTGTTTCGCTGCACTAAAAACCACAAAATAACCCTTAGTTGTGGCTGTTCAGGGCTCCAGGTTTGATGTGTAATTTTGAAGTGTTGGGCGACTATATGTATGTAGTTTCAAGCCAGAAACCTTCAACTGATGCATTTATTTGTACATGTTTGCAGACATGTACCCCCCCCCCACCCCCTTTTTTTAGGTGATAGATATGGGTCCATAGACCAAGACAAGATTGAAGTGGCCCCTAGTTGATTGCCATGTTAAATGTCTGTGTTGTACCAGTGGTTTGGTACATGTATTCCAATGTGGATATTAAGATATGTGGTTGAATGTTGAATAAAAATGTGATACAACAAAAAGCTTGCCTGCTGTGTATTTACTGCCAGTTTATACATGTACTTTAGTTATGGGAAGGAGATGTAAGAATGAATGATGGGTAAGAATTTGGTTACGTATACTTAGGCATCAATTATGTCTCCCAGTGAAACTGCGTCGAGATATATTGTTTTAGTGCCTCCTCCTCCTCCTCCTCCTCCTCCTCCTCCTCCTCCTCCTCCTCCTCCTCCTCCTCCTCCTCCTCTTATGTATGTAGATGAGGCCTTGGTTGTGATTGTATTTAGGTAACCTTGAAACATTGGATATTTTTTACCAACTATATAAAAACCCGCCGTACTTTCGGACCTGTATCCATTATCGGGGCAGCTGTCTCTACCAAGCTCCATCCTTGACTCAGTGGGGCTCTTGAATGCTGTGTTCAGTGGTGCTACTTAATTCATAGCCTGGGGGCAACTTAAGTGTCTGATATGATATCCCAATTCTGAGGCCCACCATCACAAATAACTGCTAACATCAATGCGTTGTATTTACATTTTTAGGTAATGCTCACTCTGGAAAAGTCCCATTATATATTTTACATTACATTCATTTGACAAATTAACCTATCTTAACACTAATCACACATATTGGATGCTTCCTTTTCAAAATATCCAATCAGGACTTACCTACAGGCTTGGCTGCCATTTTGAAAATTGTGGATTCCGTAGCCAATGGTTTGTAAATGAGGATAGTAATGGGGTGATCTTGGGATGTTTATAATGTATGAGACCAGAACTATATATTTTATAGATTTTTCAGAGCATCAATAATAGTGTGATATAGAGTGAAACCTCATTATCACAACACTTAGATATCTGACATATTCAATATAATGACACAAATTTTCATGGGAAAAAGTTTATTTTCTTTGTTATTTGATTCATTTATCTGACATATTCAGTTATCTAACACATTTCTTAGGAAACAGATGGTGTCATTGTAATGAGTGGTATATGCTGTGGCCACAATTCACTTTGACATTCAAAGCAAATGTTTATTTGTGCGACAGTATCGCAATGCATTGTGTCACATTCAAAATGGTGCTCTCTGCAAATGGTGGCAACGTGCATGACTTGTATTGCCAAGATATCGTGTTGCATTTGGAATGTAACTTACGATGATAACTGCTTCAAACACAACCGCGAGTGGGCAGATTAAAGTTGAGATAGTTAGTCATGTTTTAAAAGTACAGTGGTACCTGCTCTAAAGACCACCTCCAATTTAAGACCGCATGTCTTTTTAAGACCACTCTTTCAAGACCCTCTGCTGTATATACATGTTAAATATACCTTCAATTTAAGACCACCTGCAGTATGAGACCACTTTTTGTTGGCTGTAGGGGTGGTCTTAAATAGCAGGTACCACTGTACTTTAACGAGCTTTTGCTGTGGTATCTTGGAGAAAGGACACCTGGAACCTAGCAAAATATAACAACAACTATCAATGAACAACCAGGGCTATGCTGTTTCTCCGAACAACTGTGGCTATGCAGCCACGCTGTTTCCCTGGCCCAAGTAAACCCTCCAGACAATTTGTAATAAAATGCTGTGTTTGAGCTGACTTTACTGCAAAATAATGACACACACAGGCCACATTCTCTATATAATCCTGGAGCCAGGGTGGATCAATTTTTATTACGGAAGGGCAGCTTGAAACTTTTTTTTATGTTTCAGAAAGTTCTAATATTTAGGGCTGGGCCTTTTCAGTAGGGTTGGTCGAGCTACCAGAACCGCACATGTATTTCTTACAGGCGCTCGTAACGTTCAGTCAGTCAAGCTTTGGTGCTAATGTACGCGGTGGGGGGGGGGGGGGGGGAGGGGGAGGAGTAGTGGATTAAGAGGGTGGACCTGGAACATCTGTGCGTTCAATAACCCACATAGGGCCATATCTGCAATAAAATATTATGTATTCATCTGTGTAGTCAATTATTTGTGCTAATAAGATGGTGGCAGATGGGCCTAAAACCACAAGGTCATCACATGGAGCTCCTATATAGAAAGGTATGAAACGAAGCTCGCATCTGGACCACCACCCCGCTTCACGTTTGGCATGATTTCTCCGTTTCTGAACACACTGACAAGCTGTAACTCACCAGTTTATTCCAAAACTATTTTCTACAGGTATATCACACAGATAATCCATTGAAATCTGCATATATCCACAGCAACACGCCTATAATTGTCGAAAATGTCACACAAAATCCATTTCGGGCAAAAAGTCCGACATTTCAGCGCATTTGAAATGGATGTTCTTTCCCCTGCTACACATTACCTCCTTTGACATCAGTTAATTATGTATGCATCACATGACTGTCCCAGCACTCTCGTGAAATCTTCTGTTTGTTTCCCTTTGTTAGCTTGATCTCACAAAATTAATCCATTCATTGTTTTTTGTCATGCTGTATAGATTTCCTCAATCGTTGCTCAAAAATTTTTTATTAGCTCTGCTGACCTAATGTCGCAGAGCTTAAAGCATCACTAATGTCCATCCATGGTAATGGAATGCTTTGGTAACTCTGGAATCTCTTTGCTGTTATTGTTGGGTTTGATATTTATGAATATGGGTCATGTTTTTCTACATAAGTGTATCATACTAGAGACTTCCGTCCATCCTTCCGTAAACTTTTGGCTTGTGAGCGCAGTACCGTCCACAGTTTTCAAGTTAGCCCAATAAAACCTTTAGGACTTATAGGGTGTATGAACATCTAGGTTTCTTTCGATATTGGTGGTGCCACCCACAATATTATGTAATATAGGGATCAAAATATGAAAATCTTGTGAACACTCTAGCATCTTTAATTTTTGGTGGATCTTTACCAAATTTGTTTGGATTGTGGAGAAGGTCAAAGTCTTAAGTTGCTAGTGATACTAGTGGCGCCACATGTAATTTGGCAGAAATTATGAGCCAAAATGTGTTTTAAGATATAAAATTCGATATTTGGAAAAGAAATCAGATTAGACTTGCCAAATTTGTAGGGTATATAGCCTATGGACAAAGGTAGAATGTTATGTAATATGTGTGTTTTTGTGAGATCAGCATACCTGTAAAGTTGAAAAGGTTATTTGGTAATGGCAGGGTGTAATTTGGACATCAATGGCAAAGAGAATTGAGCCTCCAGATCAAAATTGTGCATGATTACATAATACATAAACTGTACTTGGTGACCTACTTTTTGGGTCACTGTGACCCATTGATTATGAAGTCAATTGCTTGTACAAGTTTATTGTTTTTTGTCAATAACTCGAAAAGTTATGACCTGATTTGAACAAACAGACTGTAAATGGAAAGCTTGATGTAGGGTGCATATTTGTGAAATAACAATTTTTTTAATTTGAGTTGAAGGTCAAGGTCAAATGGCCATTTGGAACATAGGGGTCATCTTGTGAATGCTCTGCACCATACAGTTTTTGAGAAAGGACCATGTAAGGTTTAGGAGTTACAAAGTGTATAAAAATCTTTGCCGACATGAATGTCGGTAGCGCCACATATAGTGTTATGTAATATACAGGTCAAAACGTAAAAATCTTGTTACCGTTATATCGTCCACAGTTTTCAAGTTAGCCCAATATAACTGTCAGGACTTACAGGGTGTATAAAAATCTAGGTTCATTTTGATATTGGTGGCACCACCTACAATATTATGCAATATAGGGGTGAAAATATGAAAATCTTGTGAACACTCTAGCATTTTAATTTTTGGCAGATCTTCATCAAATGTGGTGGGATTGTGGGAGAGGTCAAAGTCTAAGTTGCTAATGACACTAGTGGCGCCACCTATAATTTAGTGGAAATTATGAGCCAAAATATGTTTTAAGATATGAAATTCCGTATCTGGAAAAGTAATTGGATTAGACTTGCCAAATTTATAGGATGTATAGACAATGTTCAAAGCTAGAAGTTTATCTAATATCAGTGACCTTGACATATTTTGTGAGGTCACCATGCACCTAAGGTTGAAAGAGGTGATTTTGTAATGACAGGGTATAGCTTGGACATCAATGGCAATGTCAGCACAGCCCCAGTCCTATGGGCTTCTTGTATTACATAATCTGGGTGACCTTCATCTTCTGTTCCAGGGTCATTGAGGACATAAAGTTAAGGAATCGGTCATTGTTTGGCACATGCAACAATATCCGTCAGAGGAATAGCACAAATAAGCTATGATTACATGTGGAGCAAAGTGCCATCTGGTGGAATTTTTGTACATTTACATAAGCATTATGTGCACAGAAGCCACCTGAGGACTCACGACTTGGAAAGGAATAGGTGCAACATAGCCATGGTGCCGGCAGAGCATAAGGCCCATAGACCTCTTGTTTTGATCATGCTGCTTATTTGTTGTACATGGCTCACTTTTGGATATCTTCTGTTGTTCGTTTGAGCTCAGAGCCTTGTGAGCTTGGAGTCGAACATACTGTCATTCCATACTATGGTGACAGGCCTTGGTCACTGGTTCTGGCACTGACTTCAGACAACAGGCATGTTGGTACTTGATCAAAAGCACTTTTCATAAAGAATTATGTCTCCCCGTGCAACGAGGGGACATATTGTTTTTGCGCCCATTTCTTCCGCTTCTTCTTCTTGTTCTTCTTGTTCTTCTTCAACACAATGTTGTGTGCCTTGCGGACATGATAACTCAAGAAAGATGTGACTTGGGAAGTTGAAATTTTTTGTGAAGATGTTCCTATATAAAACCTTGCTTGGGATTGCAGATAGGTGACCTTGACCCATTTTTCAAGGTCACATGGGCATGTCATATAAAATTGACGCAGATGCAATAACTCCGCAAGGATTTGACTTAGCAGGTTGAAATTTTGCATGACTATGTACCATAATATGAGCTAGGTTGGGATTGTAGATGGGTGACCTCGACCTATTTTCAAGGTCACATGGCCACTTTAAAAAAAAATCGTTGCAGATGCACTCGAGAAAGATTTGACTTAAAGAGGTTGATATTTTGTGTGATTATGTTTCCATGTAAAATTTTTGTAAGACTTTGCTTGTAAGTGCAGATGTATGACCTTGACCTATTTTTCAAGGTCACGTGGGCATGTCATGTAAAATTGACGCGGACGCAAAAACTCCGCAAGGATTTGATTTAAGAGGTTGAAATTTGGCATGTTTATGTACCATAATATGAACTAGGTTGGGATTGCAGATGGGTGACCTTGACCTATTTTTTAAGGTCACATGGGCATGTCATGTAAAATTGACGCAGGCGCAAAAATTCCGCAAGGATTTGACTTCAGAGGTTGAAATTTTGCATGATTATGTACCATAGGTTGGGATTGTAGGTGGGTGACCTTGACCTATTTTCAAGGTCACGTTGCCACTTTTTAAAAATCATTGCAGATGCACTTCAGAAAGATTTGACTTGAAGAGGTTGATATTTTGTGTGATTATGTTTCTATGTAAGACTTTTGTAAGACCTTCCTTGTAACTGCAGATGTCTGACTTTGATGTATTTTTCAAGGTCACATGGGCATTTCATCTAAGATCAATGTTGACATGATAACTCAAGGAAGATTTGACTTGGGAAGTTGAAATTTTATGTGAAGACGCTCCTATATATGATCTTGTTTGGGATTGCAGATGGGTGACCTTGACATATTCTTCAAGGTCACATGGGCATTCATCTAAAATTGACACGCATGCAACAACTCTGCAAAGATTTGACTCAGGAGGTTGGAATTTTGCATGTTTATGTACCATAATACCAACTAGGTTGGGATTGTAGATGGGTGACCTTGACCTATTTTCAAGGTCACATGACCGCTTTTTAAAAATCATTGCAGATGTACTTGAGAAAGATCTGTCTTAAAGAGGTTGACATTTTGTGATTATGTTTTTATGTAAGACTTTTTTAAGACCTTGCTTGAAACTGCAAATGTATGACCTTGACCTATTTTTCAAGGTCACGTGGGCATTTCATCAAAAATCAATGTTTTGAAATGTCAATAAAGAGTGTACCTTCACCATATCTGTAGATCATTGGAATTGGTATGTCTATTTATAAAAATAAGGGTGACAATAGTAAGGGCGCATGGGGAGACATTTGATTTTCTGTTGCGAAATCAGCCTGTTCTAGTTTAAATATGCAATTGTCATCTTAAATCTAGGTAAATATACTGAAAAATCAGAGACTGGTATGGAATGAGTTAGATATGTCGATGGAGCTTAGAAAGCAGCAGGCCTAGAAAAGACTACTTTAAAATGAATTCTGGCTTGTTAGATTCCAATGAAGATCTGCTGAGTGCCGATTTATTATGGAATGATGCCAATGTTGATGACAATTTTTGCTAAATTGCAGCTAAATGACAAAGCAGAAGCCATCGTTTTAACTGCTGAGAATGTAGAGAATATTGACAGAACTGATTTCAGAGATGTTTATCCGCAAAAATTGAGGCCACAAGTTGATCCAGTAGATGAGCGTGTCAAGGATTTGGACTATCAACTCCAGGATATTGAAGCTCACATTGTTGTTCAGCAGAAACGGTTACATATTGTTAGGGTCACAAGGGTCTCAAGGTGACAGGGTCACGTATTTGAATATTGTCTCCCTGTGATAGGTCCTGAAACACTGACCAAAACTTGGTCAAACTTGATAGAATTATGCAGGCTTAGTTAGAGCTTCAAAGGGCCTCCTGTTGATGACCATTGGGAGAGCAGACTGTTCAATACTGAACTCAGGCACAGCAGCCCCTCAGTCAGATTAGCTGGCAAATGACATCAGAGGGTGTGGGTCCTCTAGATTAAGATTCATTTTTTGAAAACTCTTTCACATAAACTGTCTTGATGAGTATTAATAAGCTGAATTTAAGTGATGATTGTTTGCAGCCATATCAATCATCCTCCTGCTCTGCACACACATATTTTATTGCATAAAACGTAAGTGTCCCACTGGGAGACATTTGATTTGTGTTGCAAAATCAGTAACTTCTAGTCTTTTATGAAACTGCTCAGCTGGCTATAGCTATAACATGATGAGTATAATTCCTCTGTCACTCTGTCACAATCATATAGAAACTGCAGATTTGAAAGTAGTATCATCATCATCATCATCATCGTCATCATCGTCATCATCATCATCATCATCATCATCATCATCATCATCATCATCATCATCGTCATCACCACCCCCGCCATCATTAGTGTTACTACTGCCACTACTAGGTCTACTACTATGGTATAATTCCACTGATGTGGAAACTTCAGATTTTGAATTGAAAGGATTTGAAGTTATTCTCAGTTTCATTTCCTATTGGTGATATGGTTTTGGGAAAAAGTGGAGGAACATGTGCAACTGAACTTCAAGTTCTCATTGACATTATGCTGCAATGGGGAAGAGGGACCAGGCTTCATAATGATTTATCTTGTGGGATAACAAGTGACAGAAGAATATATGAAACACTGGTATATCCCAAGTCAGACTTTGTGAAACCATCATACTTTTAAACTTTGGGAAAAAGTTACAAAAATTTGGCAATATAAAAGTCAAGAAAGATATGAAATTTCCAAAGTGTTATAAATATATTTCTTTTAAATAAATATGGGGCAATACCGTTATAATGTGTGTTGACGTGATGAATAAAAAAGTGAGCTTAGTGTACCTGTCACATTCAACCTTCTGGGCTAAATACTATGAATACATTTATTTTCACAGGTTCTAATTTTTGGCAGATTTTGCATTTTGGACCTTTCACTGAAACTTTATAGTGACTTTTTTTTTTTTTTTTATAATTCTTATCCATTGCATTTTAACAATCTTTTGCACTGGGTTCTTATTTTGGCAGTTTTGGAGCATCTGTGAAATAAACAAAAATAAAAACACAGTAAAATTAAATGAATTCACAATAGAGAACAAATAAAGCACCACATGCATTGGTGACATACACATTTGGGATAACTGACTGACAGACTTATCCAGGTACCCAAATTCTGCCCTAGATCGCAGCGTATAGCAATTGTGGCAGGTAAAATGCAGGCTACATGTATTTCAATTATATGCTAATGTTCTGGAAAAAAATGAAATGAGAATGATATGAATGCGAGTCTCTTTATCCATACATACATATACATATGCATACACACACAAACACACACATATGGTAGCTTGTAATTGACCAACATATTGGCCATGTCTTCCACCATGAGCTAGGTATCTTTGTACATGGTATACACCTGGGGGTCATTCACTTGCAGACAAATATATCTCTGCAGTGAAAGCAATAGTTTGTTATTAAATGACTGAGATGGGGTCTTCAGTGAATGCACGCCACAACAATGGCTGACAGAAGCAGACTGCACATTTTCAGATTTACCACTAAGATATTGCATTCCACATAAAATCATTTCTCATGGGGGTAAAGTTGGGTGACACGTTAGTAGCATGAGATATTCCAGAAGCTTGTATCAGAGGCAGGGCATATTAACCCTTCAGTACCAAATTTTGGACTGGGTCAACAGCTTTTCTGAACATGCATTGGGTGCAATGCACCCAATCTGTGCCAAGAAAAGCTGTTGACCTTGGGTATTTTCTCTGCAACTATAGGCATACTGGTACTTGAATGAAAGGTCTTTTTATGAGGAGTGCAAATCTGAGATCCTTATGATAATTCAGAGTTACCTCAATCAAGTAGATTGACTTTCGACGTGATTGGCACTGAAAGAGTGAAGTAAATTTACTTAATTAGCTCTATTTCATTTCATTTATTTCATTGATGGCACAAACCCAAAAGATGACACCCAATGGAATTGTATTTTAACATAGGGTTAATTGGGAGCTACATATTTGTCTAAAACATTGAAATTAAAACCTAAGCCTAAAAGGGGGATGTGAAAATTTATACACGTGAAAAAGAAGCAAGCAATATGCGTTTATGGCAGTGGTCGCTGGTTAATTTAAGTGGGAAAAATTTGCATGCTGCTGGACTAGCATTATGTTTTTGGGGGTAAACCTGGCAAACTTTTTGGGTCTGTTGCTGTCAGTCAATCCCTATAATGGACAGATATGTCAACATATTCATGCTGGTGACCTCCCTTTAAAGTTAGAACAAGAACTGGATATCTTATATGCAATACTTAATTGCCTGTGGGACCCATATATCGATCACTAATAAACAGTTAAACTAATGAGGTATATGGGGAGGAAAAGTCATCTAAACACTCCATTTTATTGGGCACAGCAACCAAGAAGCTCCGAACAAGGGAACTGGCTGTGCTCATCAGCTTAATTAGTATAAGTAAATACACCTGGCAAAGCAAGGGTTAAATTACGTGTAACCGCATCAACCTTGAATTAAGACTGAGTCAACTAAACAGCTTTCAATGGCAAGGATTGGGTGCTAAGTGCCCAAACCAGGCCCAGGAAAGCTTTTGACACGAGGCATGTCAACTTGATAGGTCTAATCAACAATTCATATTTAACCCATTCCTGGTCAGAGTACTACAGAGTCAATAACTTTCCTTGGTGTGGGTTAGGTGTATTGTGCCCAGTCCATGTCAAAGAAAGCTATTAACTCTTGGCATGCTATCATGAATGGTCTACAAATCTGTGCAAAATGTTTTCTAGTAATGAGAAATTGAAGTAAGAATGTTAAGGCAGACACTTTTCATTGAGGTGCTTTTGGGCAATTTAAGTGGGAAGGGGTTCCTCATCACTGTATAAATTAGTAAAAAAAATGAAGCAGATATTTGATCGCTAGCCAATTTTGACTTATTTAAGGGGGAAATGGTTTAAAAAAGTAACCAAATGCAGCATTTTTCTTTCGCCAAAACCACAGGTATATGGAACTGCACACTATGCTGGTCTATATACTGTAAAATTAATGTACTTATTTTCACGTGTATAAATTTTCACAGTTTTTGCATTTCACACGTTTCATTGAATTTTTAATTTCACTATTTTTGACATAATTCCTATTAAATCAGTGTTAAAGTGCTATTTCACAGTATCTTTATTTTCACAGCTTTGTGTCAGCAGCAAAACAAGCGAAAACAAAAAACGAAAAAAAAACCAGCAAAATAAAAACAGTAATCTAGTCCTGTGGTTTCTGGCGCAGGAGGAATGGTGAGATGGTGTGTCATGCCAAGTTCTCATAGTGATATGGAAGGTTTGTGTATCAGAAATGTAGAGCCACGTTATGCTTCCTGGGAGAAATATCTGGGAAATATGTTGGCGTAACACCAGCTTTGCACGAGAACCCCAGTGTGGGCAGGGTTGCTAAGAGAAATGTTGGGTAATGTGCTCAGATGTGCGGAGGTTGTAATGGAACAGTTGCATATATATCATGATGTTCATAGTGACAACTGATGCTGGGTATAACTCAAATAATATTAATAGCTGATGTCTATTATAAAAAGAGAGTTATATTGTTGTATTTTGCATAGGAAGAGCATTGTTTAAGGACCAACATGCCTGGTCCTGAGTCAGTGATTTTCAGTTCAGCTGACTTGTAAGTCAGCCAAGCTTATAGAACAGTCGGTCATCCAGTGTCCGGCATCTGTCATCCATCGTCCCTTGGTCCACGATTCATATTTTCAATATCTTCTATAAAACCATCAGCCATTCTACATTTCTGATACATAAACCTTCGATGATTTTTTTATTTTTTATGATTTTTGTTTCATTTTTGGGTAAAATCTTTGAAAAATCTTCTCTGAAAGGGCTTGGCCAATTCCTCTTAATTGCATAGGGGCACATCAGGGGATCCCTGGATCTTAATTTGTTCAACAGGTGGCACTGTGATTTTTTTTTTCTGTTGGTGGATTTTTGTGTCTTAAAGCTATTTTTAACTTCTTCTGCAAAACAGTTGCTTATTGCCCTGAAACTTGGTGGACAAGTTTCTTTTGGTGGGTGGGGTCAAATTAAGTTCAATAGGTAATGGTGTTCGGCATCCCTGACTTCTAACAAAATTTTCGATTTGGGTGCCTATTGGTTAATCCATGTATTCCTGTTGATATTTTACAATGGAAGCCCATGGGGATTGCAGTGGTGGTTCATATTTGCTACTTCTGCAAAACCGTAGGCCAGATCCCCTTCAGAATTGTAGTATGTAATTGAGTGGGTCTGTATCAAGTTGGAACAAAAAGTTATGCTTCAGTGATTTTTAATTTTTTTGTGATTTGTTTTTTGTTCATTTTTTGGCAAAATCTTTAAAAAAAAATCTTCTCCAAAACAATCTTACCAATTACTTTGAAATTGAATAGGGAGACTTCTATAAACTCAAGGACCTTAATTTGTTCAACACTTGATGGTGTGACTTTTTCCCTATTTTTTTTTTAGCTGAGCTGACTTTTCAGTCATCTGAGCCTATAGGATAGTCCTTTGCCTTTGTCCATGGTCCCTCTGTTGTCCGTCCGTCATCTGTCGTCCATCGTCCATCCTTCCACAATTCACATTTTGGACTTTTTCTTTAAAACCATCAGCCAGATTTACTTCAAACATAGTGGAGATGTACCCTAGGAGGGCCTGTATCAAGTTTGTTCAAATGGTCTGCTCCAGTGATTTTTGGATTTTTTATGATTTTTTTTTTTTTTTGGTTCTTTTTGGGGGCAAATCTTAAAAAATCTTCTCCAAAACCGCCTACCCAACTGCTTTGATCTGAAAAAGGAACACTGATAGGAACTCCTAATTCTTAATTTGTTCACCAGTTGGCGCTGCAATTTTTTTCGAATTTTTTTAATGATTTTTTGTGTGTTAGTGCTATTTTCAACTTCTCCAAAACCGTCACTCAGATTAAGCTGAAGCTTGGTGGATATGTTCCTTGTAGAAGGGTCAAATAAAGTTGTTCACTAGGTGTCACTGCTTTGGATTCCTGATTTTTAACAATTTTTTCAATTCAGGTACTTATTGCTAAATGCGCCTTTCCTATCGATTACTATATGCAAGTCAATGGGTATTCTAATGCTAATTCACATTTTTGACTTCTTCTGTGAAACCATCAAACAGATTGACTTCAAAGTTGGTGGTAATGTACATTGGTTGGGTCTCCACCAGATTTGTTCAAATGGTCACGCTCCATTGATTTTTGGACTTTTTATGAATTTCTTCGTTCTTTTTGGGCAAATCTTAAAAATTGCAAGGGTATGTGTACATGTCAGCAGAGCACAGGACTGTCACAGTCCTCTTGTTGGCTTTTGGAGAGATGTTGTACCTGTCCAATCACAAGGACTTCTGACCAACAGTGAAACAGTTTTATGCAGGAACATTAACCACACAGTTAACATATATGACCTAGTTGGAGAGAAGAATGGATTTGTTGAAAACAAAAATGAATTAAGTATTCTTTGCCTTGTCTAGTACCATGTAACACTTATCTGCTTATTATAAACAATGTGTTGTATAAATGTTGGTTTTTTGTGTGTTTGTGTGGGTTTTTTTTGCAATCGGCTTGCTAATGCATACCACAAGTGCAGTTAATGGACGGGTAGAGAGCCTATATGGCTGGAAGTGTTGTTATAAGCACAGATGACTCACAGATTCTCATTTAGAGGTCCAGTAAAATGACAGATATATCTCATTGAGGCTGAATTTGTTTGTTTGTTTGTTTGTTTGTTTGTTCTGGGAGTGTTTTTTCTTTTCCTTTCTTCTTCTTTTTTAGTCAAGGGGGTTTGTATGAATCCCTTGACACACCCACCCACCAACCCACCAACCCACCGACCCACCCCCATGATGGGTCTGCTATCAATCTTGGTAGCAGCACCTACAGTATTATGTAATATATGGGGCAAAAATGAAAATCTTGTGACCACTCTAGCATGCTTCATTTTCAATGGATCTTCATGAAATTTAGTGAGATTTAGAGGTTAAAATCTAAGTCATATTTTGTGAAAATCTTCAAAAATCTTTTTCTCCAACACTTTCTGTCTAATTGCTTTGAAATTGCAGAGGGGTGCACTTCTGTGGACCCCAGACCTATTTTTTTCAACAGATGGCACTGCAGTTCTCCCAAACTGTGAGTTGGATTTTCGTGAAACTTAGTGGGACTCTTCTTGGACTTGATCTCCACCATTTTTTCACCACATGGTGGTCCTTGATTTTTAATAAACTATCAACTGGAGGACAAATCAGTGAGGACATATGTACATGTTAGCATTGTTACTGTACAATAGGGAAAACAGCAAATCTGACATTATTAGCTTATATCTTGGCAGGTCAGCTGAGCACAGGACTGTCACAGTCCTCTTGTATTAAATGCCTATAGCTAGATGGGGCTTCTTGTGTTGCCTCCTAAGCAGACCCTAGCTGGGTCTTTTCTGTACTCCGCTGGGGTCTGCCCTTCTTTGACAAGGTCCCTGTTTTAGCATTGGAAAAGTGACTGAGTTTCTAATTGGCTGAGTATGGTTACTATGGTAACCGCTTCAGTACACTGAGAATCAGAGGCTGCTGCTGGTTTAGGGGATAATGGTGAACTTCCTGATTGGTGTCTTAGTCTAGAGGGAAGGTCACGGTATACTTTTGTTTCTGTTACTATAAAAAAAAATCCTGTCGAAGAAGGGCAGACCAAGTATAGTAACATGGAACTTGGTCTGTTCTGCAGGTAACTTCTTATGCTGTAAGATTAGAGATGCAAAGACAGTGGTGCTGTGAATCACTAATCGAGACTTTTGATGCTTTTGCCTGCAATAAGTTCAGCAGTCACAATGAAAGTTAGCAGCTTTTCTTGACACATGTTGGCTGAAAGGGAAAAGGAAGATTTCCTTAAGGATGCATGCTCAATTGTGTTATGTACTTAATGCGAAATGTACAAGTCTTAATATCAATTGTCAAGTCTGGTCCCACTTATGGTAGGGAGGAAAGTTGCAAAACAAGTAGAAAGTTGTGATATTCTGCACATCTAATCAGAAACCAGTTGCAAATGTGTTCTGGAATTGCAAAACTTGCGGAGGAAAGATTAAACAAAGAACATTTGAAACAGTTGTGCCAGTCAACCTACATGTGAGAAGGGAGGTGCAGTGCATTATTCTGCTGGAAGTGCTCAATTTAGAAACAGCTCATTTATTGGTTTGGTTCAATGTAAAAGTACTTCATTTGATGTTTTTGTCTATATTCAACAGCTTGCTCACTGGTTATGAGTTTCATGGTTTTGGCTTACTTGAGCAGAATCCTTCACGTATGATAGTTTTTACTTTTCATGTGACTAGTTTGGCTCAATATACCACCAATACCACTGGATGTGCCTTGGCCATCACGTGGCACAAATACAAACTATCTGTTAATAAACATGATGAAAATGGACTTGTCCCACTCTCACACATGCGCCCCCTAATGCTAAATTGTCCGGTACTCTCTTGTATTGGAGGTGCAAGTTGGTACTTTCTATAGCTATTTACCTGTTTCTAACCTTGATTTCTATGAATTTGTCAGTTATCAGTCATTTATCACCTCTTGAGTGACAAGACAAATAAATTTTGATGTAAATTGGGACACATTCATATGTGCAAACTTATTGTTCTGTCCTCCCAGAAGTGAATATTTTTGTGGTTTTCCTACCTCTAGCACTAGAGAGTTACTGGACAATTTGGCACTAGGGGGCCCATGTGTGTCTGTGTAGTCTATTTGTCAGAAACATCAGATGGCTAGTTGTGTGCTACAGCTTCTGGCAACCAGGTAGCCATTATATATCTCTTTCAAGTTCTCCTTTGAGCGACCAGACACAGGGATCCAGTCTGCCTATTGACACGTTGACCCCTCCCCCTTTCTTGGGCAGGCAGTCAGAGAAAAATGTTAACCTTGGAATAAAATAGCAAGATGCGATTGCTGACACACATACACACAGATAGTGTGTGAAATATCCTTGCAGGTCTGTGTTGAAAATTCTGTGGCAGTCTCTTGAGAGTGTGCAGATAGAAGCCATGCGGTCAATTGGGGTATTATCTTGGATTGCGTTTACTGTCATGCTGCTAGGCCTAAAATCCAGGCTGCGGCCACTCTGAGTGATGAAGATGCAACGGCTCTTCTCCTACCATCATAGCCCCCCCCCCCCCAAACTTGGTGTTTCCAAGTGCTGTTCATCCACTTAACTAAGCCACACAAGTACAACATTCCACAGCTGCCTGCTGGGCCTGCAGCAAACACAATCTGCAGATTAACTCTCTGCTCATTTCACTTCATGTGGCCCAGCTCTGAGTCAGTGGTAATCACATGGCCCGGTCCAGCTGCTGTTGTAATGACTGCAATATGGATGACTGCAGTATGGATGACTGCAGTATGGCTGACTGCAGTATGGATGACTGCAGTATGGCTGACTGCAGTATGGATGACTGCAGTATGGCTGACTGCAGTATGGATGACTGACTGCAGTATGGCTGACTGCAGTATGGCTGACTGCAGTATGGCTGACTGCAGTATGGATGACTGACTGCAGTATGGCTGACTGCAGTATGGCTGACTGCAGTATGGATGACTGAAGTATGGCTGACTGCAGTATGGATGACTGACTGCAGTATGGCTGACTGCAGTATGGCTGACTGCAGTATGGATGACTGCAGTATGGATGACTGACTGCAGTATGGCTGACTGCAGTATGGCTGACTGACTGCAGTATGGCTGACTGCAGTATGACTGACTGCAGTATGACTGACTGTAGTATGACTGACTGCAGTATGACTGACAGCAGTATGGATGACTGACTGCAGTATGACTGACTGCAGTATGGATGACTGCAGTATGACTGACTACAGTATGACTGACTGCAGTATGACTGACTGCAGTATAACTTCACTAGCTAGCAATACATATGCACAGATGTATAGACAATGAATATTCAGCTCCGTACTTGAAAGTTCCTTTTATTGGGAATACAGCACCTTCATATTATTTGCAGCGCTGTTTCACCCCATATTTTCAAGAAAGAAGTACCTGCATGTATGGCCAGATCTCTTTTATAATAAGGGAGCAATTTTCATATAATTGCAATCATATATATATGTATATATGTGTATATATATATATACATATATATATATATATATATATATATATATATATATATATATATATATATATATATATATATATGATTGCAATTATATGAAAATTGCTCCCTTTAGTTTTGTTGTATGGGAAACCATTAATAGTCATTTAGTAATATTAACCAGAAAGTGGCAAATACAGAGTGGAAGATTAAGTTATCTGTTTGACCACAGGTCAAAGGTCACCCATGTCTCCACTATGCAAAGGTCAAATCAGCAGAGACTATTCCTACTCCCAAGTCAGTGATGACATAAATTGCATTGGAGAGATAAATTTGCTTATTTGAACTTGCTATCTGTATATGGTAATTAGTATTTTTCCGAAGTTGCATATTTATCAAGAGAAAAATATATACAGCAACCAGTTGCTGGACAGCAATGTGGACAACATCTGAACTGAACTTTAACTCTCTCAGTACCACAACACGGACTAAGTCAACAGCTTTCCTTGGCACACTTTGGCTGCACCCAAAGTGTGCCAAGGAAAGCTGTTGACCTGGACTATTATATGGTGGTACTTAAATGATATAATTCTAAGGTCTTTTTACATGGAACATGAATCTTGCATCCTTGTAAAAAGTCAGAGCAGCTAATTTGAAGCAGTTTGACTTCAGGCACAATTGGCTCTGAAAGAGTTAATTCTGTTCTTGAGATATATTAACATGTATCATTAATAGGGACATTTCAGTAACCATGAGGTTGCGGTGGGTTAAGTAATTCATGTTTCTGGAATAAAATCTGGCTCAGTGTAAAAAGTAAAAGGATTCTCCTGGTCCTCAGACATGATTTTGGTGAAAAATGAAATGTTTTCTACATTTTGTCGTTGTTGTTGTATGAATACTAAAATCATGGATCCTTGATTGCAAGCACCAATGGTAAAGTAAAGGGAATTCAGGATTGCCCAAGCAGTTTCACTGTAGCTGGTTTGCCTGAGGTGATCTTGATTCCTGTTGGACCCATGCCATCATGCATTGATACTCAAATTAACAGTCTGAGGGACTAGAATTTTATGTTGTTTAAACATAATGACATCAAGCCAAGTTTGAATGTTGTGCAGGGGGAGGGGATGGTGTTTAACTCATTCCATACTATGGTTACAGGTCTTGGTCAGTGGTTCTGGCACTGCCTGGCAAGTCATGCTGCAGCTGCCCTTGTGGCAGCTGCAGCATGACTTGCCAGGCAGTGCCAGAACCACTGACCTAAGACTGTAGGCATATTGGTACTTGAACGAAAGCTCTTTTCATGAAGAATTTAAATGTGCAATTGGCGTCTTAAATCTTAGAGGTAAATATATGGAAATATGAGGGACTTGTATGGAATGAGTGAAGAGATTTGATGAGGTTATTGTATTGCAAGGTGTACCAGGAACATTGGGGTTAAGATTGAGGCACAGTTGAGCAGCAATATAAAGTAGTGCATATGGTAGAGGGGCATGTGTGTATGGAGAACAAGCTTTTGGCATCAACAGTGAACCAATCATTAACAAAGAACACATAATGTACTTGGCCACACACACACTTCGCACATATCACCCACACCTTTCATCTGTACATTTTCTGTACACTGAAACAAGCAGCAGCTCAAGCTGTTCTCTGTAAAGTGTAAATCACTCGAGTTGGCAGTTGATTGCACATGCTTGTAGCCCAGGGAGTGGTTTTGTTTAATCGCTAATAGCTGTCAGAGTTTTGTTTCAGTTTATCCATGTGCGGGTCCTGTAATGTAAACAGACATGCTATCCTGTAGTCAGCATCACACATACAATAAAGGAGTAATTTCTGGCTGGGCTGGAATTTTTGGCAAGCGTAAATTGCCAATGGTAGAATTACTTTGCAGATTACTGCGTCTTAACTTTCAGTGGCCATGCTTTCTGTTATTGTGAGCAAATTGAGACCCATTCTAACAGAACCCTTCTTGACACGTACTGTCTTCCCCCACCCCACCCCCATATGATTTACTCATTTGCTGAACCAAAAATCCCTTTGAAATTTGTATTCTGTAAAATCAGGGCTCTACGATTTGCATGTCCTCTAGCCTGGGACAAGTCAAAGTCCAACCGTGGCAAGTTAAAATCATAAAGCACTTGCCCTGGGGCCAACCAGAAGTTTTTGTTTTCTAAATGAGATTTGTGTCAATGCTTGGGCAAGGAAATTTGAGTGGAGGGCTAGTCAAAATGTCAAAACTACGAGCCCTGAGGACAACAGTAGATAAATTTTTTTAGCTATACATGACTATACATTTCTGCAACTGAACGCTTTAAACCAACTGGCATTGGTTAAACTTGTGGATTTCCAACCACTAGTGATCATCTTTCAGGTTTTGGTTTATGCTCCTCAAAATTTTTTACTCTGTTTTTCAATACGCAGCAATCTTTACTATATATTTTGATTTCTGACCCGGTTCGGAGTGTATACCATGTGCACTGTAGATATTGCCCCACTGTCTGTCCTGTCAGTGTTCATGTTTTCTTATTTTGTTAGTGTGTGTTTCTGTATTGTCCTGTCTATTTGTCTTCCCTTCTTGCAAGAGGGATTCATATAAGGCATGCCCTTTTCCCAATTGCTATGTATGATCATGTTGTGGATTTTTCTTGTAAATTTGACAATAAAATATGTTTAAACCAACAGTAGATAAAAAGAATTACAGAGCCCTGAAAAGGAAAAGTTTGTGCAAGTAAACACCCCAAGGGCTGCCATCTGGGGTTCTGAATGCCAATATTATATTTTTTAAAAAATTTTATATATTAGATTTGTCAGTGTTGTGGTAGTTCTGGAATTTTCCACATTTAGCCTTTAGCTCTGGTGATCATAGGTCACAGAGCTCCTGATCATTCATGTCTGTCCTTCTGTAAACTTTTGCTTGTGAGGGTGATGCACTCTACAGTTTTCAAGATAGCCTCATATAACTTTCAGGACTTATCAAGTGTATGAAAATCTCGGTTGAGTTCCATATTGGCAGTGCCACCTACAGTATTATGTAATATATGGGTCAAAACGTGACAATCTTGTGACCAGTCCAGCATCCTTAATTTTCAATGGGTCTTCATCAAAGCATGCATGGAGGTATTATACATAATACCTCCATGATCAAAGTAAGTAGGATTGTGGAGGAGGACAAAATCTCAGTTGCATATGATATCAGTAGCATCACCTGTATTTAGAGGGAAATTATGAGGCAAACTGACTTTACAGGTATAAATTTCCATGTCTCTAAAAATAAGTGAATAATATATATGCCAAGTCTTTATATCATTGTAATACATAACAAGTCTGCAGAGCACTAGGCCCATGCCCCTCTTGTTTCTGCAACCCACTTCAATACACAGAAAATATATACGATCTCATGTGATTGGAGTGAAATACAGTCTTTTCCTGTGATAAGAGAGCACATTTGTTGAAAACATTTACAAGTGACCCCAGGTCACAAGTGAATGTTACCAACAAATGTGCTCTTGAGTGCGAGGAAACACTGTATTTCAATCCTAGCAGTGTGAGATTCCATTTATTCCGTGTTTTACTGGGTACTTACAACAAAAGTTATGCCCTCTAGGCCTAATTTCAAAGCCGATCAGATTTGCAGTCATACTGCATCAAATTGGAAAGCAAGAACAGACCAACAAACTCGAAGAGGAGACTAAAAAGTACAAAGGAGCCTCCTCCCAACATGTTTCGCCCCCCCCCCCCCCCCCTGGGGCCTTTGTCAGGGGGAACGGAGGCTCGTTGTGTGCTTTTATTTCTCTGCCTATATTAAAAATGAGGTGTTACATGCTGAACCGTGTTGTGTGCTTATTTACATCTTGTGAACTGCTGTTATGATGTAACATCGTAATGTTGAATGTGCTTAATTGAGATACGTTATGTGGTGTGAGAGCCACGACTGTGAAGTCCACTAGAAAATCAAGTTCTGGGATATGCATAGTTACCCCCGAGAAATTATTATATAAATTTATAATAGTAATGTGTGTTACACAGCACGAAGAAAAGTTCTGTGAGCAAATAGTCAGCAAAGTCAAAGACCGAAGTATGTCCACACTGCATCACTGGTAGATGGCTATAATTTACATTGCTTTTAAGTTAGAAGAGAGGCAGAATAGATTAAAGTAATAAATGTGAGCACCTAACGACAATAAAAGATTTTTTAGGAGTCACTGTCGCTGGAATCGCTTGACAGGGCTAAGTCCGTATACAAGATAGACGGTGGAGGATACAGGATCGAATGGATATTCTTCAGTACCTTCAGGATGGCTCTGTCTACCGTCTGTATCCTTGAATCAAGGGTGGCAGGGTCTGAATGCTCATCGTGGCATGGGGTTTCATCCCCGGAGTCTAAATCCCGAAGGATGGGTGGGAGGGCTGGAGCATCGAGAGGGGGAATGCGGTCCTCATTGCTGCTGCTTTCGGAGTCGGAGAGTCTATGGATGCGGAAAAAACCGCCAGATGTCGCTGCGGGTTGGTTATGCGTGGTCGATTGCTGCGGTTTCACTTTCGATACGCTATCGGTGTGCTTTTTCGCCTTGTCCTTGCCCGCAATCACCCTAAACGTAGCCAAAGAGGTCTTGTGGGTGGAGATGATTCTCCCAGTGGACTCCCATGGTCTTTCAGCGGCTTGTGGGATGCTGGCTGTGGCTCTGGGGTTAAATCTCACAGGGGTGATGTGCTTGCCGTCGTGTTTTGTTTTTAAGTGTCTGTTAAAGTTGTCCAGCCTGCCAAAAGAGCACAAACATTCAGGGCAAGTTAAACGGTGCGTTTCCCTGTCGTGCGTCCGTACATGTCTTCTCAGAGACCATGCTCTGCTGAAATTTTTGAAGCAGATTATGCAGGTAAACCTCATGATTGGAAGGATGACGGTGGCTCAACTGCATCAGATGGCTATGTCTACGAGTCTTTAACGTTTAAGCCTAACAGATTTAACGTGCGTAATTCGTCAATCCACGTGGCTTCCACGGCCAACCGTGACGACGTCTTATTGTTATTAACAGTCTGGATACCGATTACTTGTAGATCATTAATACTGTGGTTTAGAGAATTAAAATGGGCCGCCACCGATGTGTCCTTTTTGAGAGAGATATCTGATATATGCTGAGAAATTCTCTTATTAAGAGTTTGTGAGGATTGTCCTACATATTGAATCTGGCATTTCTGACAAGATATAAGATAAATTACATTGTAAGACTGGCAGTTAATATGTTGCTTAACGTAATAAGTGATGTGGGTCACCCTTGATCTAAAATAGTTTGTTTCTGTTATATATGGGCGAGTGGCACAAGGAGTGCCACAAGGAAAGCACCTGACTCTGGGTTTATTTCTGTTGATGTCAGTATGTACTAAGAAATTTCTTAGATTTTTTGATCTTCTGTATGTGATCCTGGGATTCATGTGAGACAAGTGGACTGTTTCCACATTATGCTGCAGAAGATTCCAGTTTTTTTCAATTTCATACTGGGAAATGGGAGAGGTCGGATTGTAGGTTGTGATTAGATTGATGAACTGCGGATGGGCAGAGGTGTTCCTTTGGGGATATGTGAGTAGAGAGGCTCTGTCCATTGACGATGCGCGTGAAATAGCACTATCAATAAGTTTAAGAGGGTAGCCACTTTTAATTAATCCTTCTTTTAAGATGTGTGATTGCTCCCAGAATTGTTGTATTGTAGAGCAAATCCGACGGATGCGGATGGCTTGGCTGTAAGGGATGCCTGTTACACAATGACGTGGATGACAAGAGTCATATCTTAAATATGAGTTACTGTCCGTGGGTTTTCTGTATGCGGTAGTGCTGTATTGGCCCTTGTTTAATGAAACCAGAACATCAAGAAAATGTATTTCTCGATGTGAGTACTCATGCGTGAATTTAATAGTTGGGTGGATTTGATTAATAAACTCTAGAAATGTAAGTAAGGTAGCTTCTCCATGGGACCACACCAGAAAAATATCGTCAATAAAACGAAGCCATATTTTTGGCTTGAGGGGGGGGCTAAGCTTAAAATGTGTTCTTCCAAGTGCGCCATAAATATATTGGCATAATTGGGTGCCATTTTTGTTCCCATTGAAGTGCCCGAAATTTGTAAGTAAAGCTTGTCATTGAATCGGAAACAATTGTGAGTAAGAACGAGGTGTATAAATTTTAGCAGAAGCCACGTATGGGGGTATTGCTGTAAGCGTTGGTTGAGCGCTGTCCTAGCAGCCAAAATTCCGTCTTTATGAGGGATGTTGGTATAGAGAGAAGTTACGTCCACGGTAGCCATGATGTCACCTCTTTCAAAACGAACCTGAGAAAGTTTGTTTAAGAAGTCCATAGTGTCCTGTAAGTAGGAGGGGATGAGTTTGACCAGTGGTTTGAGGTGTGTGTCCACGTAAGCTGATATGTTTTCTGTGGGGCTGAGAATGGCTGAGACAATGGGTCTTCCTTGGCAGTTCTCTTTGTGAATCTTGGGGAGGAAGTACATGAGAGATGTTCGTGGATGCATTGTGATTAGTGCTTTTTTATCCTGGTGGCTCAGGTGCCCTTTGTGGTGCATATTGCAAACAAAATCATTAATTTCATTGTTGAAAGAGGTGGTCAGATCTTTGGTGCAACTTTTGTAGGTCTTGGCATCATTAAGTTGACGCAAGCCTTCTTGAATGTATTCGGATTTGTCTAAAACTACGATGGCGCCCTCTTTATCTGCGGGACGGATAACGATGTTCGTATTGTCGCTTAAATGTTTTAAAGCTGAATGTTCCGCTACAGATAGGTTCGATCTATACGTTTGACAGGCTTTGGTGTTGATCAAATTTGGTACAGTGGTTTCAAGGGAGTCTATATACAAGTCTAGTTCCCGGCACAAGTTCCTTCTGGGTGTGAAGGGACAGTTGGATTTTAAAAGGTGAGACGTTAAAGATGAGGTGTCCTCCTGTGGACACATACAATCACATACAATCCAACATCACCATGCACATTGGATTTTGTGTACCTGTTAACGCACTATGTCACACTTGCTGGCATTTTACAATTAATTGTGACAACATTTCAGTCATGTGACTAGAATGGAATATGCTTTTTAGTTTCAACTCTCCAAAAGCCACACTATAAATTGCTTTAATTTTGCTGTACTCTTAATTTCTTATACTGATCCCTTTTTTGGTGTGACATTTCAAATCAATAGGAGGCATGCATGCATACAATCTCCCACCACAACTGCATACACGCTTGTCTTAATAACCATTATAAGTCTCGCCGTTCGAGATACGGGTGGCTGCCTGTGCAGGGAAATGGATTATTACTAGTATTTTTGAAATAAAGAACACTTAGTACAGGCAGATGGAAATTTATTCTTGTAACCAACTTAGGAAGAATTAAATGAATATGACTTTTGCATTTGTAAACTGGCATTTCCCTAAAAGGCCCTAATTTTGTGAGAAAGACGTATCAAGCCTCGTCTGTGCCACTCACATGCCCAGGAGTCCTTGGTGACTGACAGACATGAACCTCCTGCTTTGTGGGGGAAAATTAATATTCATGTCTCATATTGTTTGAGCATAGAGAGGAAGACTTTCCCATTGTACACGCATATGAAATTTCACCATAAAAATGGACAGTTCTGAACACTATCAATAAAGCTGGAAAGGCTTGATCCGTTATCATTTCTGATTCATGTATTCACTGTTGCTTTATTTGAGATGTTGTCCTTTGAAGTTTTGTATATTTTCCATTGTCATGTATAAAATCCAGTGATAATTCACATGGATAGAAAGCATGGGTCCAGTCAAGGTATATTTATATGTATCACGAGAGGAATTCATATAGGCATGGGGCCTGTTTTCCAATCGTTTTTTTAAATAAATATGTTTAAACCAAGATATATGTATATATATATATATATATATATATATATATATATATTATGATAAACTTACCATTCTGCAATGTCAAAATTGCACTGAAACACCTGGATACCTCAAGACCTTCAGTTGTTGAAAAGATGACATGACAAGTTTTATATTTTTAAATTGATTTTTGTGCATATCTGAATGTTTCAACTTTTCTATCAAAATGCCCACTGGATGCTTGTAAAAAACAAGAATGCAGGTTGATGAGGTCTCTACCAAAACTGTTCACCAGGTGGCACCACTGTTGTTTCTGGAATTGTAATGGAAATTTTTGAAATTTCATAATGACCAGTACATGCATTATGAGTATTGTCTTTGGATACTTATGTTGATGCATATGTATATAGTTTTCTCTGAACCTGTTGATCATATTTTTTCAAACGTTGAAGGTTATACCCTTAGTG
The DNA here is from genome assembly GCA_964020975.1 of Hermodice carunculata. Taxonomy (NCBI): domain Eukaryota; kingdom Metazoa; phylum Annelida; class Polychaeta; order Eunicida; family Amphinomidae; genus Hermodice; species Hermodice carunculata. The sequence continues at coordinate 91,227,594 of OZ026625.1, forward strand.
GATCATTGCTTTCATATCCTAATGTTTTTGAAGTACCATATACCGTACTGGACGCCATGATAGTCTCACCCGCACAAAAGTCGCACCCCCAACTGTGGAAGGGGAATAAGACACCTCAAGGTATGTGCGGCACAATAGTCGCACCCCAAAAAATTTTAAAAAGCGGTCTCCCGGATATCACCATGAAGAAGTATAACCAGGCTGCTCATGACAAGGAATGAACAAAAATCTGTGATTTAAAGCTGGTGAATAAAGTTGAAATGAAAAAAAAAAAAAACTTAAAAACATCCACCTGTGTTGCCTTTTTATTTTGTCTCGGTATGTGAAAAGTGAACTGGAATCTCGCTCCTCACTTTCATGTTGAAACTGTCGTTTTGTGTCAGATTCTCGCTATCAGCGGGTAAATGCTATCATACAGCTACTTAAAAACATTATGAGTTATCAAACTTTGGTATTTGTTTTTAAATTTTGTCTTTTAAATTTCTTACATCTCGCTGCAAAAACATCGTGTGTGATCCACATGTATGCGTTTCCATTAGGGTGCCGCCATGACTAATCTCGTTTTCGAGACTCTCGCGAGATTGCATAAACACAACTGTGTCATGTGACTAACACATGGCAAACAAGTAAAAGAATTTATTGCTTAAAGCGTCCTCTAGGGACCATGGCAATAACAATCATCAGAATTGGCAACACTACACCTAGATCGATGTGTGCCAACCTGGTCTAAACAATGCTACAATCGTGATAAAAAGAAAATTTCTTGGCAATCTATCTACAAATGTACATGTTTCACTGTCACATTGATAACACTACAATGCCCTTAGTCACTTCATGCTACTGATCTTGCTGGCTAATTGATCAATGTGCACTAGAATTAATTAATACAAATGCCACCAGATGGAGCTATAATAGTATCGTCATTTTCTGTCACCAAATGCCTTATAGCAGAATTCTGCAGTCTGTCTGGCCAACTCATCAGATGACGTTACCATGAAAGTAAGTTTATTTATGTTAGACAAACGGTTAAAATTCATTGATTCTGCAGTGCACTCTACCAAAAGTTGTTCTCTCAACTGGTCATGTTTCTTACACATAAACATAAAATGAATTTCATCTTCCACCTCCCCTGCTTCACATTGTTTGCATATTCTGTCACTTGGTGCAGTACCTTGGTACCTCCCCACCTCAATTTCCAGTTTATGTGCACTTATTCTAAGTTGTGTCAGAGCCCGCCTGTGGCATGGATTTGCAAAATTTAAGTATTTTTCATATTTAAAATCTGTCTTGAAACGCCTGTAGCACCGAAGTTTATTCCCTGCAAAGTTATTGGTTTGGTTTTTATTGAGCTGTTGCAGCCACATCTTAATATACTGATCTTTCATACAATTTACAATGTCAAGATCGCATTCCATTAGTGATCCCCCATACTGGGATAAAATTAGATTAGTATTAAAAGCCCAGGTGTTTCTTTCACCTGTCATTTGAGATGCTTCCTGGAATGCCGCGTAAATCAGGGTGTTATCATCAGCACCTTGTAAATGAAATATGAATTTGATCATTTGTTGCCACATACTGATGTATAGTGGGAACCTGCCAAGCTCTCCATAAACTGCAGCATTGCTTGCCTTAGATCCCACTTGCAGTAGGTATTTACAGTAATTTACATGGCTACGTTCATAAATTTCATTTAAATTTTTGTTCTCAAACCACCATTCCTTATGTGACTTTGGGATATTGGGGAGTCCCCACAGTTCTGAACCATATAGGTTTATTGGTTTAATTAGCTGGTCATAGAGTTTTAGGCCTACATGAGGCTTAATATCACCATCGTATCCCATGCATGCTTGTCTTATGAACACTGATCGAGCGTATTTCCCCCGTTTTTTGTCTGCATATTAAACTATGAACAAGAATACGCAGATTATAGTAAGGGTAAGCCTATAGTTATACATTTTATTGCATTATTGAGACTTTTTGACGACGATCACAATGTATGTACACCGGCAATGTAAACAAACATGGCCACCGGTCTTTTCCATCGTCAAGAAAACTTCCTCCCAGGCTAAGTCCCCGGGAAGTTTAGACTGTAGTCGGCATAATAGTCGCAGGTATGGCTTTGAAAAAATTATTTTACCCCTCCAGCTGTGACGATTATGGCGTCCAGTACGGTATATCAGTATGAGAGATTGTGTTGCCTGGCAGTGATACTATAAAATTGTTTATGCTTGTATGTGTTTTTTTTTTTTCTTCAAGAAAAAATTGAGTAGATCAAATTGACTTGAAAATTGGTGGTGATGTATGTGGTTAGGTCCAACGAGTATGAGATTATCTAACAGCCTTCTTATTTGAAGTAAAATTCAGATTTTAAAATCGGATGAATTTGTCAGTATTTGAAAGACTGCAAAAAATGTTTACATGCAAAAACTGAAGCAATTTATGGTACTCCACATGCATGTAGGGCGTGAGTTGTATGGATGGGTGTGGCAACATACAAGCAATAACAGTTACATGTACATCCGTGTATCAATATATTATGAATGCAATGAAGCCAGTCATCCAAGCTGTAAAATTGCAAGTAGTGTATGATTTTGGCGTTAGATTTCTTGCAGTTGAACGCACCTGCCCCCATTTGGGTGCTTTACAATTACATTTGTACTTATTTCAGATAGGTGTGAAGGACAGCTGTGTGTGGTCATGGTTTATCTAATGAAGATACTTGGCACTACTTCTTTAATTGGCCTTCTTATATGCTGTTCAGTGATCATTATGTCACACCATGGTTTTCTGCTATATTCCTTTTTTTATATATGTAATATATGGCAGCCCAGAATATCCTCTTTTTTTTTAAGCAGCACATGAATTTGTTTCTGAAACTAGTTACTTCAAACCAAGAGGCACTGGCTAATCCAAAAGGAAAATGAATGTGATTTAGATTCTGTCATTGGTAGTGTATATGAAATATTTGAGGTGAACAAATCTCACACAAATTTATATTGCCCTGTTGTAATTCAGCTAGGTATCTAACCTGAGACCTCTTGCACCCTGAATCAATGTATTGCCATTATGCTAAAAGTCCGGATGTTGAATGCGAGGACTCAACACTGCCTGGCTCTCACTACACTCCTTCCCCTTTTCTCCCAAGGACCAAGCAATGCCCAGTGACAGCACCGAACTGACCCCACAAGCTGCCTCCCTGACCTCCTTCCACGAAGAGCACAACCCCAACAGTGAACCCCCCTCAGCCACTGTGGGCTGTTGGCGTGCATTCATGTTCACCCTGACACCAATGTTGTGGTTCAACTGGGTATCGAACCCGGAACCTCAGACACCCTGAGCCAGCATTTTGCCATTACTTTAAAAGTCCGAACTTTTTGCGCGATGGCTCAACACTGCTTGTCTCACTACAGCCCCTCCATCTGTGCCATGGCTCAACACTGCTTGTCTCACTACAGCCCCTCCATATGTGCCATGGCTCAACACTGCTTGTCTCACTACAGCCCCTCCATATGTGCCATGGCTCAACACTGCTTGGCTCTCACTACAGCCCCTCCATTTGTCCTGTCAATGTGGCTGTCACCTCATAGTAGTCTGCTGACAGTTTTGTTCCACATGCATGTTGTCTCTTCTCACGAGAGGGATTCAAGGAGGTTTTTGCTTTTTTCCCACTTGTTTTACTCTTTCAGTGCCAATCACTTCTAAAATCGATCTACTATAGTGAAACTAGTCTGAATTATCATGAGGATCTCAGTTTCGTATTCCTCTTAAAAAGAGCTTTCATTCAAGTACCCGGGTGCCTCTAGCGCCAGAGAAAATGCCCCAGGTCAACAGCTTTTCTCAGCGTGTATTGGGTGCATTGCGCCCAATGTGCACTGAGAAAAGCTGTTGATTCAGTCCAAAATTTGGCACTTAAAGAGTTAAGAAATTGTATGATGCATATACTTCATGTAATTGATCGATAAAACATGTCTAACCCAAGAAGAAAAATGGGAGACATTACTTTGAAGTTTGTATATTCTCAACGACCCCATAGGGGTACGGGAATATAGCAGATTATGTACATGTACACATACCACATATTGAAATATATTTACGAAGATGTAAATTGGAAAAAAAAGTGGGTTAACTGTCTATTCCATTGTATGTGATGTTCCAATTACAACTTAGTTTACAGTCTTCATTATTGTTTTAAAAATGAAAATAAAACTTTCTTGTCTTGAGATCTCATTAAACTTTCCAATTTTACTGCATTTGGGTGCTTCCGTAACGTCTGCTTGAGAGTGTCTTTGTCTCATTTTCTTGAAATATGAGCATTTAAAGATATATGTGTAATGGAATTCATCTCCCAGTTCCTTTAAGTTGCATAGATCACATTTTTTTTCGATGCGTGGGTATATGTGTATATCTTTATTTTGCAATAGACAGGTGATGGTCAGCTAATCTCAACTTTGTTCAGACTGGAGGGTGGGTCAGATAGTATAGCTACAGGCTGAAACTGACCTCCCTAATTTTGTACTTTAATCAAGTTTAAGGACTGTCTTACTATTTTATAAGTACAAGTAGACAGTGTTGTGCATGAATACTCAGGGAACAAGCAGAAACAGATTGCCTGATGACAGTTTAGAAATATCCTGTGGAAGCTGGAGCAACTGACTGTACGTTTTATTCCCAGTGCACGTGTGCAGCATTCAAAATGGCTACCAAGTTAGTAAACAGGCAAGTCAGAGAGGGCAGCATCAGGCATAGGTGTGCCGAAAGCTAGAAAGTTTACCTGTAGGTGTGGTACTTGGGAATAGCTATATAGTAAAACCTGTCATGAAAGACAACCTCTTGGGATGACCAAGTTGTGGTTTCTCAAAACAGGTGGTCTTTTACAGGAGGTACAAATGACAAGAAAAGTACTGAGCAAAGTATGTTAAAAAGGTGGCCTTCTAACACAGGTGGTCTCTCACTGGAGCAGTCTCTGAAGACAGGGACCACTGTAGTGGTACCTGCTGTATGCAGCCACTGCCAAGACAAGTCACCTGCTCTTTGTGGCCACATTTTTCCTGGCAACAATCTTGAGTCGGCTCCTTTGTTAATTTAGCTGCAGTGACAGGTCAGCTGCTGTTCGTGGCTGTTTTTTGTGGCAGGTGGCCACATACTGTAGGGACCACTGTATACACAGTGTCCAACTGCAAACATATGCCTCCAGTGTAAAGTGCATACATGCGCTAGTGTGTAGACATCTATTGTAACTACTTACACATGATATCGTAAAACTGAATGTAAAAAATAAGTGTCAGTTCACCATCGTAGAGCCAAGCTGGTTACTTTAGAAGGCTTTTTAGTCACCTGTATTTAAGATGAGGTGACTGAGAATATTGCTTTCATGTAATATATCAAAGGTATGACTGGCAATTACAGCTGTGTCGCAAAAGCTGTGGGTGACTTTTTGCTGAAAATACAAGTGGATGTGCATAAGGTGACAATGCAAAGCGCAGATGTATATGGAACCAAATACATGCATGTAATGACACTAAATATGTACAGTTGTCCCGCATTTGAAAGCTAGACCACTGCATTGAAAATTCACCTGCCCAGGTCCCTACATATAAGTCTCTTTTACGTGCAATTTACCTCCAATGATGAAATGATATAAACGCATAGATGTAATGATACTGAACACTTATAATACTAGTACTAATACATGGAATGACAATAAGCGCATACATGTACCTATAATGACACAAAAAACATAATGATTCCTTCTAAACTCCATTTAATGACACTAAACATATACATGTATGTGTGATGACACTGATCTCAGTGCAGTAGTCCCTCCTTTGAAAGACCTCTCCATTGGGAGACCACCTCCTTTGACAGACCCAGTTGTCAGGTCTCCATGTAGTACTTCGCATGTTATCTATACCTCCTTTGAGGGATCACCTGCCTAATGTGACCACCTTTTGGGTGGCACAAGGGGCGGTCTCTCAAAGGAGGGACTACTGTATCATTAAATATAAAAACATATGTTATTTTATGCTCCTATACCTTTCTGTGACCTGAAGTTTATGAGCACTTTCACAATCAAAATGTCAGCAACTTTATCTTTGTCACACCATTAAAAAGTACCATCTGCAATTGTTTGTGATATGACAACCACTAGACCCAGTGATTATGATTTTGAAACTGTAAACAATATAGCCAGATGATTGAACGTATTTGATTTATATCACAGTAAACCTGTGTATGAGTGATAAAGGCACTGTCCTGTTGATTCAAGTTGTGACTTCCCCACTTGATTGGGTCACAGCACAGCATTCAGTGTTAGCATTGGTAGAAGAAGCATTCTTTACTTCTGGATCAGCCCCGTAAGAAATACCTGTAATCCTGCAGCGTGGCACATCTTACAATCGCGAATAAACAAATTTAAACTCTGGTCCCCTTGAATGGAAATTTCCACCATTTCCAGGCTTAGAAAGTGGGGGACTTAAGAAGTCTGCAAAGTTCGCCATACAACGACAAAGTCTTGTGGTTACTGTGTGTGCATTATTTTTGCATAGATGTTTCAGCGCACGTTAATCCCGGAACTTTAATTAAGTGCATCGCGTGAGTGTGCTAATATCGTTAAATTAAGTTGAGCGCTAAAATTTCTAGACTTTAATACAGAACTACAGTGGTCAGACGGAAGTTATTCAGTTAGGTGTAGTTTTGTTATTAGGCCAGCATTTATCATGCTTATCTGTGCATAGCCTCCATGTTCCCGGCAGCAATTTACATTAACTGTGAATGTAAAAGGGTTACATAACAGGAAGCACATCTTTTGTGCTGCCCGTCAAATATCATACTCGCAAGCAGTCACATAGATATCAGTCCTGATCGCCTAGAGAGTAAAGGTGTCAGATGGTATTCAGTGGCTTGATAGACTTCGGCATAAATGCATATTCTATGACCAGTCTGTACACAGTAAATGTGCTTGTGTGTCTCCACATCAGTACTTAGCAGTCAAAGGGGCAGGATCTATATGCATATCACGTCCACCATCTACTTGTAGTGACATGCTATATTTTACGGCTCATTTATGAATAACTCGGAAACCAATATTCTTAAACAATCAATGAATGAAAACACCAGATACCTCCACTTTAGCACAGGGGTGAATCACAGCAGCTAGAAGAGAAATTTTGCACACTACATGCGCAGTATGTGACTGGTTCATGTCACTCAGACCAGCAAATAAGATCGGTCTTCAACAGCATGTGTCAGCATATGTCACGACCCTGGCAGAGACAAAGTTGTCTGTGTGGACTGACAGTTGTGAATTTTATTTTCCTAGTATTCCAGCCCTAGTAAGCACAGATTAGCACCAACATAGAGATGGTGTTTTGACAATGGCCAGGGACTTATCATGCTTATTACAAGCCATTCATAGAGCTGACATTGCCAGAGTCCAGCTGGAGCTTATGTGGATTAAAGTGAAGATTTCTTGTTCAAAATCAATTCTAATAACGTCATATTACAGACCATCAAATATAGCACTAAATAGCTTCTTGGATCGTTTAGAAGACACCATTTAGTATTTACAAGGGCGTGACAATCCTGTCGATGGTAACGTATGTATCTATATACATACAAGTCTTTTCACAAGGATTGTAAATCAAGCATCCTTATTATGATTGAGAGCAATTCATTTTAAGTAGTTCAGCTAAGTTGCATTTAGCATTGAAAGAGTTAACCCTTTTAACCCCTTAAACCGACCAAAACTGGCTTCTGGTCAAATGTCGTCTGCCTACATGTTTTCAGCTAATTTCAACAGTAATGAAAAGCAATTTGACTGAGAATTGAAGATGTGACATATCAAGATAACACGCCTCAGGTCAACAGCTTTCCTTGGCATGGGTTGGGCACTAAGTAAATATAAGTGCCCAACCCATACCAAGGAAAGCTGTGACTTAGTCTTAATTCAAGGGGGAAAGGGTTAATACTATGCTGTGTATATCTGTGCACTTGTACATCCTGGATTCCAGGCTTCTTTTTGATTTCCTTACCAGATAACTTCAGTTTTCAAACACTGGTTTTAAATGTTCATTTTCCATATTAGGAAAGAAAACGTACTGGTTATAGGTCAACAAGTACTCAAGAAATGGAATTATTTTGCCACAGGAGCATGTAGTCAAATTTCCCAAATCCCTTCACACCCCAAATTTTTGCCTGGAACTGTTGATTATTGCACATCATGACACACATGCACCATTTCCCTGATGCTGACTGTGGTTTCCATAAGCATAGATTTATCTTTGTTTAGAAACATCAATTTACAAAGCAAAAGTTAGGTATGATCTGTACATTGTAAGCCTAAACACACGGAGGTCAGTGCATAGTTGGTAGTTTCAACTGGTATGGAAAGAAAGAGGAGTCTGCGGGTTTGAATCGAAGTCAGGAGATTGTAGATTTCAAGTGAAAGTTGGATCATTTAGGGCAAGCATGTTTGCACGGGAATTATACGTCACAAGGCAGATTATCCAAATATAACGGCCCTTGCTACAACCATGAAACGGGGAAATAATCGCCGCTGCCATGTTAGAGTAGGCTTTATTCCGTCAAATAAATATGTTGAGATCCCTCTCCCAGATGGATACAACAGATACTGATGATACCTTTGGAAAGGGGATCTCAATGTATTAAAATGATGGAATAAAGCCTAATAAAGATATATATGTGGGCATAAATACATTACGTGGCCAGATATGTGGCCACAAACTTTGGACCAGTCTTTAAAGTATCTTGGATAATATATTGATAATCTTGTACCCTGCGTGTCGCCACATAGCATCTCTGCCCGCATTGTAAAGAGGGTATCCCAGGCATAAGCTATATTTAAAAAATTTGCATTAGACAGAGCCCATGAGCTCATGTCCCCATAAAATTGAGGCTGAATGGCTGATTGGAACAAATCGAATGTTTCTGTCTCTGCAATCTTAGAGAACATCAGTGAAGGTACCTCTAGACAACATATGAGCATGACCTCAGTTAATCCAAGTATCCTATTGGATCCGTCACGATGCAGGGGTGTCATCACTAACATCCAGGCATAGCAATTTAGCCCAGTAAACTCTTTCAGTGCCAATCATGTCTCAAGTCGACCTACCAAAGTCAAACTGGTCTGAATTGTCATTAGGATCTCAGATTCGTATTCCTTGTAAAAAGACATTTCATTCAAGTACCAGCATGCCTCTAGTTCCAGAGAAAATATCTCAGGTCAACAGCTTTTCTCAGCATTGGGTGCAATGCGCCCAATCTCGCCGAGAAAAGCTCTTGATTCAGTCCAAAATTTGGCATTTAAAGAGTTAGGGATCGAGGCGTTTGGATGTACTCCAGAACTAGATCAAGTACAGTGGGGTCTGGCAGGACAGAGTTTATGCCTGGGGCTTGTGAGCCTAATCTGTTTTTTAATGTGGTGAAAATGTTGTGGAAGTCCTTTTCGAAGTAGGCCTGGTGTTAGGCTTATATATTGCATTTGCAGATATATGTGAAAAGGTAAACTGTTATGTATATGTACATGCACATATACATATACATATACATGTACCAACATACATACATGCATGCATATACACATGCATGCATGCATGTTTGGATATACAACACCAGAATGAATTTAAAAAGAGAAATTTGTGTATTTGGCATCATATCTGTTCTGATACCCTACCAGACCAACTGCTTAAACCTCAAGTCTCCAACATTATTGTAATGTGAGAACTGTCTACTTGCATTTGTAGCAGTGCTATGCTGCCTGGGTGTTCAGGTTAGGAGTTAATTTATTGTGTTCATGGGTCAAAGACTCCTGTTTAAACATAAGCCTAAATTTATAGACTTTAGTAATTTCAAATTTTTTATGGAAAGATGTAGCACCAAGATCTCATACGTTCCCCTTGGTTGAATGTGTATTGAAATTTTTAATACTGTAAATGACTGCAGAAATTGTATGTCTAGTGACCCCCCCCCCCCCCATAATGCCACTGTAAGTGCATGAGAATGGCCTTTAATGTGAGAGGGGTGGCCTTTCCTGAGTGGTAAAATATAATGAAAATACGGTATTTGCTACATGGAGAAATGGCCTTTGTAGAGTGGGTGCCTCTCTTGGGGGGGGGGGGGAGGGGCTTTACAAGAGGTGGATAACTGTATACTACTACAATTTTTTAAAAATCCATTCTCCCTTCATGGGCGAGAAGACTAGAGGTGATAACTTAAGCCACTGGTGAGGGTCACAGTAAAGGACTACATGGACAAATGAGACTAGCTTGGAAACTGGAAACACGAAGATGCTAATAAGAAAATGCTAGAGTAACTTTGCTCCCAGGAACAATCGTTCAACAGCCATAAATGCCAATAGCAAGTCAACAGCATCATTGAGACTGCCAAAGAGTAATACATATATTTCAATAATCCTACAGTGCATTTTTGAAAACAGGGAAAACTGAGACAAATTATGGGCCAGTCTGAGAAAGATTCTTCCTGAATGAAACAAGGTGGTGAATAAAATGTTTTCTGTAGATTGTCAGTCCAATGCTGACCTTAAAAGTTCTGTAAAGCTGATAACTGTCATTACCACTGGATCCACTTTGCGCGTAAATTTATTAGTGCTGTTGGTGTTGCTGCTGAAAACATTGTTTTGTACCTGCATCTGTGGAGGATATTGAGATGTTAGCATACATGTTTGTTCAGTAACAAAGCCACCAGAATCAGCTATGTGCAAGCATGGCAGCTAGTGCTAGAGTTGACTATTGTAGCATTGATAACTCCATTATGGTACCCATTTAATATATAATCTGTACAAAAACATCAAAATACTGGACTTGTGGAAATGAGTGATCCACTTTTCAAGGATGGCCCCTGAAAAGTCACTCAAACCAGCCAATTCTAGTGCCTTTAACATGCCTTTGATGGCTGAAACTTGTTCTCTCTATAATATGTCAGAATGTTGCAGCAAACATACAATCTGTGATTTTTTTCTTTAGTCACATTTCAGACATGAACATTTGACAGCATTAACACTTACTGATGTCCAGGATATGCACTTAGGAACACACAGAATGGTCTTTACACAAGAGTAAAATGCTCTTAGATCTTAAACATGCTTCTGGTGCTGTTAGTAGTGAGCATCGCCCTGTCATACAGAGGCATATTGGTTTAACCAGCCCTGAATTGAAGATAAATTTATGACAAGGAGGCAAATGATGAGCCATCTAAGTAATGCATCTGAACAACACTCAGTCTCCGTGGGTGTTCCCCAAGGATCTCAACTAGACCCCATTCTTTTCATTCCGTATATCAATGACCTCTCATTGTACGTCAATCAAAACAAAGTCATGTCATGTATAGATGGTACAGCTTAATTTTTTACCTATAATAACATCAAGGAGATTAACCGAGTTTTTTTTTTTTTCAATGATCTAACCATGGCCTAAACTTGACTATCACAAAACAAAGCACCCGAGAGTCTGAAAACATTTAAAAAAAATTTACTTGAAACATATTTATTTTAACTTTACAACCCTGTAGTACATCAAGACACTTATTCAATGGAATCTCCAGACAAATACTTGTAAATGCATGATTCTCGGCACAAGATAGCAAGAACCCACACAAGCATCTCATTAGGTGACCACCATGGTGGTTGGTATACGGAACCATTCGACTTCCTGTTTTGAAATATTTGGAATGATCAAAATTTGTGTTGGAAACATAATATTGATAAGATTTTCTGCAAATTTTAGGAAACCTTTGGTGCATCAGAAAATATATAACCTTAGAAACTGCTTTATTTCTATATAATTCTCATGGCCATTTTTTGACCAGGCAAATGTTGCCTGGTGAACGGACAATAAATTATGGCTTTATATACTGCAAAATGTACTTATTTTCGGTTGTATAAATTTCCACAGTTTTTACATTTCAGGCATTTCACGGAATTTTTAATTTCACTATTTTGAACATATTTCCTATCAAATCAATGTTGAAATACTATTTCACTGTATGTTTATTTTTGTGGTTTTGTGCCATCAGCAAAATAAGCTAAAATAGAGATACAGCAAAATAAAAGGATTCTACAGTACACATGCAGCGGTTGCATAAGATAGGAGTAAGACTTGCCTTGAAATGTAACCCCGGAGACCAATGCCTGGATGACCTGTTGTGTGCGTAACTTGGGCGGCACTGTTCTTTCCTTGCAAATAGACGTACAGACAGTCTGCATGATACTGATGTAAACATGGTCAAGCTTTGCAATATTTATCAGAATAATTTCCCCGGTGATCATAGATTCACCCTTTTGGAACTAGATAACTGCACAACTAATGTGTGAAAGTCAGTTAAACAGATAGACTTCAACAGACAGATGGACAGGGTCAGCATCTGGTAAATCATTGTCAATAAATGGAGCCTTCTTGTGGAACAACTTCCCCCAGAATATTGAAAATTAACCTTTAAAATAGATACATGGCCCATGTCAGGAACACTAGCCAATTAGACTTCACATGTACTTCTACACTGTGCAAGTGAACCATGGCACCACTGTGCTTCCAAGATACAAGCTCTATACTATTATTTTAAGTCACAATTAATGCTGAGTGTTTTCAAAATTTGGTAATTTGTTTTGTCCTGTTTTATTGCATAATTATGTATATTTCAAATTTATTTTGATTTGTCGCATGTACGGTGTGTGTATGTCAACAGGGCCTATCTAAACAGTATTTTATATTGATATAGGGCTGCCTATGTCAATCAATCAATCAACCAATCATTGCATTGCATTAATTATATATTGCACCATGGATAATTTTTCGCGCAAGATGTTACGCAGTATATCACTTATATAATCAAAGTCAAAAAGTCAAAATATCCTTTATTTAACCAGGGAGGCTCTTACAGTTATAGAAACTGGTTTCCAAAGAGGCCCTGACAAATGGACGCACATAGTATTTACAGGGCAAACAGGACTAAAGCATTAGGCAACACCTTTATACATAGGACTAAAACAGTTGAAAGCATATGTAGTGATCATGATCTTATAAAAGCATATAATCATAAAAACAGACAAGTTCTCTCCCTAAAAACCTTGGCAATTAGGGGCCTATCTAAACATTTCGCTCATTAAAAATATGCTTTACTATGTTATTTTTGAAAATTTGTATACTCGTAGAGTCTCGAATAGTACTCGGTAGCTTGTTCCATAGGGAACTTCCCCTAATGAAATCTAAAGATTGTGACGGCAGTTTTATAACTGTCATATTGAATTATGACTTCAAAAACTAACAGAGCCGTATGCGGTCTATATCACAGGGAAAAAAAATGAATTTAAGCTACTTGGAGTCACAGCATGGGATCCAGAACAAATGAAGTTAAACTGGTTGTGAGAAATACTTAACGACTTAGAACGTTACAGATTCAAGTTGCCACTTCTGTCCTAAATCTTGTTAGAACAGTCTTTGGCATGATAGTGACAGATTCTTTAGACTTTGGCACAACTCCCTTCTTGAGGCACAATAACCCTAATTGGCCAATCAGTTTTGTAGCTCTGTTTGAAGCAAAATGGAAATTTGCTAATGAACGTCCAGGATATACAGAGAACAATAATTTGTGGATAGCTCAATATATCATGAGATAAGTGGCTGCTGAAGTAAACTGGATGGATACAACTCAGCAGGTTGATTGGCTGTCGACCAACACATCCTGCAAAAGGGCTTTTGAAGTCTTAAAAGCATGGATTGTGCAGGGAAATCCTTCATAAAAGGGAAACTGATCTGAAGGTTTGAGACCTACGATAATGAAGATTGATATTAAAGCCTGGTAAAGAAACAGATGAGTGTAATATGGTAATACAAAGTGGATGGAGAGTAGAGTTTGACGGGCACCCAGCACATCAGCAAACAATACAAAAAAAAAAATAAAAAAAAGTGAAATATACATATATTGATATGAACCTTCAGGAGACTGATTCAATAGCTTTCCTCTGAACACTCTGGGTGCAATGTGTATGTGAGTGAATGAGGGAGGGAGGGCGGGAGGGAGGGAGGAGAGAGAGAGAGAGAGAGAGAGAGAGAGAGAGAGAGAGAGAGAGAGAGAGAGAGAGGGAGAGAGAGAGAGAGAGAGAGAGAGAGAGAGAGAGAGAGAGAGAGAGAGAGAGAGAGAGAGAGAGAGAGAGTGTTTTGGTAATGATCATCAGATTATATGTTAACATTAGGCCCCTGGGCCTATTGTTTGTTTCTGTTGAAAATAGGGACCTTAATGTACACTTACCAGGCAATAAATTGACTATTCTTGTAAGGATATCATTAAAATTCTTTTAAACACTTTATACAGTATAATATTTTGAGGCCTCAATCTATGTAAAATAGTTACTTCAATTATTGAAATTTCCAAATTGTGTGGAATGGGACGTTTGCGCAGTTCTGACTTAAATTAAACATATGTCCGAGAGAAAAAGTTTTGAAAATTTGTTTCTTGTCCCCGGCTCAGTACCAGAGAGCCATCATAGCCCAGCAGCAGTAATAGGACTAAGTTGGAGGCAAGCTTTGGTTCTATTAGGGCACCTGGGAACAGGGTATTATTAGGGATATGTCTTTGAAGTTTGTGGGAAATGTAGCAGCTACTTGTTAACAGACTGATTCCATTCCTGTTTCCTTCTTATCAAACTCCATGGATGTGATAACGTTTACACAGAAGACTGCCAATGTTCAGTCATGCTTGCTAATCTGGGACAAGATGTGTTCAAGTTCTGCTCATATTTTGCAGGATGTGGTTTATATATACTCTGATGTTTGTTCAGAGTGCCAAAACGCAACCATATTACACAAGTAACTTCATGTTTCTGGCAGATGGCATTGATACAGGGCCAGTCTGTTTTTTGGAATTACCATTTCATAAATATACTCTATGTTCCTGTTTTCTGTTTTTACGTACATTGTAAATGAATTTTATTATGTTTAAATGACATAAGATTAATTATAATAATGGTAAAATATACCCAAAGTGTGGTGCTACATGCAGACAACTAAATTTCCATTTTGCGCAGAGCTTATTCCTTTAAAAAGGAAACTAACTTAAAGGCAAGCTAATGTTCACTAGTTGCCTCTGTTGGTGGTATTAGAAAAATGCAAAGATCAAAGTTCATTGCTTACTAGAAGCCCATCTTCTTTGATTATGGATTAATTATCAAGTTATACAAGATCTCTAGTCATTAAACTGTTTGTTTGTGAAAGCAGTGATTTTAATCATGTTAAAATTTCACCAAGAGCAGTCTCAGATATGGTTTCTTCAAACTTTGTACAAGGTACGTATCATCATAGGGCAAGGGCTGGATGAAGTGCTTAGATTATGTGGTCATCATGAGCTGTTTTCAGGAACTTTTTCGCTGCAGTGAATAGTTACACGAGAAAGACTTAGCAGGTGCCTGGAGGCAGACAGACTCCCAAATTGTCTAGGAATCTGTTTCATTCTGTCAAGGAGTAGCTCATCAGAAAACGAGGGGAAAACTGCTGCGTCCTGATGTCCTAGACTCACTGTGCGTGGACATCTTACATACCTTCATACCAAATATAATCTAATACGGGCGTTCCGAGTTAGGGATTTTTTTTAACACCAGGCTTTGCATGGTAGATTTTTGCCCTCCGCGCATGCCCAACATGCCTGGTAACACAATTCCGCGGTCAATCTTTCCCAGGGTAATAGTAGGCCGTGACCAACACAGCGTGACAGCGAAACCCATATGAGAATCGATGTGCAACAGTGATCGTTCAGTTTCAGTGAACATGGCGGGAAATACGGACGACGGAGTTGCGGCGATTAACGTGATTGAACAGACGGGAAATGAACTATACGACAGATTTTCAAAGATGAAAGTGGTTGACCTTAGGAAATTTCTAAAGATTCGCGGAGTGCATGGGGTACAAATATGTGAAGAAAGACCTAGTTGAGGAGAAAGATGATACCATGGACGTGCGGAGAGCTCGATTGGAGTTTCCCGATGGGAAGAAGAAGGTGGCTTTGCCATACATATCTTCGATAACCTCCTGGACAGAAGACCTGAAAGCAATGCCAGTGGTTGAGATGCCCCATGTCATCGCCTACCTAATAAGCAAATGTGACTGGACACCCAACAATGTCCAGAAGTGCCGCAAATCCAGGGGCACATCCATAGGGCTAAGTTACACGCGCTGTCGAACTTTGTTTCATGCAAACTTTTGTATGTGAAGGCACTTTGTACAAGACAAACCTCGCAAGGTGAGGCACCGTACCAGGTCTGGGGAAAAGTCACGGAAGAAGGGGTCATCCATACGGGAGGGTGCCAGTGTACAGCATAAGAGGGCTTTAATATTAAATATTTGATATTTATTTATTCATTGTTTAATGTCGCCAATCTTAACCAAATAATAATAGCTGATCTGAAAATGCTTGAAGGCCTACAGTGTGCCAGTGATCAGGTAACAAAGTTTGCAGACAGTGTATTGCGAATTTAGGTCAAGTGCTTTACTGTTAATTTCTGATTGCACCCGTCAAGCGCTAATCTGGTTAGTGGTCAGCCAAGTGCGAGGATCTTCAAAGCACTGGCAGAAGTGCGCCCCAGGCTAATCCCTCAGAACTCACCGAGTCAATCAAGGGTGACTTAATGCATGGTTAGTTGTGCCACAATGCAGGCCCCGATTTGTGTAGGTATTTTCTCAGGTTTTGTGTCAGTATTTTTCATAGTGACCGTGTTTTCTGCTATCTGAGGTACACCCTGGTATCTTACAGTTGTACACTGGCATGCTTTCTTGGAGTTACACTTGAAGGTTATTAAAATAACCGGCGTTGAAAAAATGACACCAACTTTCCCGTGTTAACACAATGGGGCAAAATGGCGAGACTTGAAAGTGTCCCCCGAGACCTGCAGAAACGTCCGTGACATCGCGGGAACATAGTAGTCAGCGCCACCGGTGGCAAAAATTGTCCCTATCTCGGAACTAAGCTATTTGGTATTGGCCACAGTTACTCAGAACAGAAACTCAGAACTCAGAACAGTTTATTCAATATGATATGAAATGGGTTACATGAATTTCAACGTTTGTAGTGACAAAGTGGTAATTAAGCAATAACCAAGAACTCATAATTGAACTAAATGATATTAGGATGACCTAGGCTAAGGATTCTATGATCCGCTATCGCCAAGGCCACCTTTCGGTAAAATTATAATTAGCAAACAACTGGCAAAAATATTAAGAACAGAGATTAGAAGCTTAAATATACAGGGTAAATATAAAGTCACTTAATTACCACAAACATAACTGTGCAACTGTACAAGTGTCTTTATATTGCTTCACGAAGAAAAGCTTTATGTAGGTTGCAAAACCATTATAAGAATGTGTGAAAAATTTATCTTTGATACAGGGTTGTGTGTTTTTTAAGAGGGTTGGAAGGTAATACCTAATACAATGTTTTGTCGAATTTCTAGAAGGAATAGGAACCTGGCTGTCATTTCTATGTCGAGTGAAATATCGGTGAGAAGGTATTGTAGCTGCAAATATGTTGTTAAAGTAATCAGGGGTTTTATTTTCTAAATATCTATAGTAAAATTTTAAGGATCTTAACTTAAGAATATCTGGTACTTGTAAAAGGTTTAACGTTTTAAATAAAGGATCCGTGTGGGCATTATATCTTGCCAAGCAAACAACACGAACAGCCTTCTTTTGAAGTTTGAAAATACGGTCACACGAGAAACCCCACAGAAGAATGCAATAATTTAGATGAGGAAGAAAAAGAGAATTGTAGATTTGTAATAGAATATCTTGCGGAAAATAATTTTGTGTTCTTTTCATAACACCAATAATTTTTGAGAGCTTATTTCCAATTTTGTTAACGTGTGAGTGCCAATTTAAGTTTTCGTTAATTCGTAAACCTAGGAAATCAAAATCACTGGTTTTGTAGATGGGCACATTCTTTATTTTAAGATTTAAGGTGAAATTTATTTTTCGTTGAGGGAAATGAAACACCATATATTTAGTTTTAGCAATATTTATAGATAATTTGTTGGCTGACAGCCAATCACAAACCTTGTTTAATTCGATTTCTATGCTATTTGATACAGAGTCAGTGTCCTTGAGAGGAAAATTGAAAGAACTAAGTGAATTGATAAGAGTCGTGTCGTCTGCATAAAAAATCGATTCAAATTTTGAAGATGCCAAATACATGTCATTTGTGTAAATTATAAAAAGAAGAGGACCCAAAATAGAGCCCTGTGGCACTCCAGTTGTAATGGGTAGGCACTTTGAAGAAACATTGTCGAATTTGACGTATTGTTTTCTGCTTGTGAAGTAATTTCTAAACCAATTTAAAGGGGTTCCTTTGATACCGTAATAATTCAGCTTATGGAATAGAATTTCGTGGTTCAGAGTATCAAAGGCCTTTGATAAATCTAAAAATATTGTGACAGGTATGTCTCCAGTATCAAGAATCTGAAGAAGACGATCTGTTAATTCCATAGCAGCAGTTTCGGTGGAGTGCAATTTTCTAAAACCATGCTGGCTTGCGTAGAAAAGCTTTTTTGATATAAAAAATTCATACAACTGATTATACACCACTTTTTCAAAAACTTTGGAAATAGCTGGCAGGAGAGAAATTGGTCTATAGTTATCCAATAAAGAGTTATCGACTTTTTTATAAAGAGGTAATACTTTTGCTATTTTTAATTTATCCGGAAAGATGCCTGTGGTGAGAGACTGATTGACAATTAAAGCTAGAGGTACAGAAAGAGAAGTTACTAAACCTTTCAATAAATACATAGATATCCCGTCCTGTCCGGAGCTAGTCTTGGGTTTAAAATTTTTGAAAATCATAGAAATATCATCTGGAGAGACATGTGAGAAAGCAAAATTACAATCGTTTGGAGTTGATAGATAAGAGGTAAAAGGTATGGAATTACCATTATTAACCTGTGCGGCTAAATTGGGACCAATATTGGTGAAAAACTGATTAAAACATTCGGCAATTTGGTGCTTGTCAGTTATAATTTTGCCGTTAATTTTGAAAGCCAAAGGAAATCTATTTTTGAATCTATTACCATCCATGACAGAGCGAATTGTGTCCCAAGTCTTTTTTACATCATTTCTATATTTTGCAAATTTTGAATAATAGTAATTCCGTTTCTGTTCACGGATACATTTGTTGAGGATTTGATTGTAGGTTTTGAGATTAATTTTCGTAGGGCCATACAAAGGTGACTCGTGTGACGTGCATTTTAATTTCTTGTATAGATTATCACGAAATTTGATAGATCTAAGAATGCCGTTGGATATCCAGTTATTTTTCTTATGCTTATATTTGTTGAATTTAATTTTTCTTATGGGCATATGTTTTTCTTTGGCCTTGGTCAAAATAGTTTCTAACGTGGAGTAATTAATATTTGGGTCATGATGTGAATTTGTATCAAGTAATTGCATAATATTACAATTATTGATCTCATCATAAAAATTATGTACAGAATTAGAGTCTAATTTTTCAGCTAGAATATATTTGGGAGGGTTTGCTATATTTAGAGCTTGGTCAATGAATGTAAAACAGGGACTCCTGTAAAGCATTAATTGTATGGTCAAATTTTTTGTTCCACTTTGTACTCATGTCTCCAAATATGTTTGGTATGAATCCAGTGTTTAAGGGCACAGGACACAGCTTGTTTTGAGTATTTTGGGTATGGACAATGTATTCAGTGACATGCTTCCTCCTTTACTTTTGGAAGAACCTGCACTTTGAATTGACTGTCTATACATGGGCATAAACAGTGTTTTTGTCATTTAAAGGCATGCATATGTTGAGTTTATAGCATCTCAGGTGCATATCATAGTCAAAGAAACCAGATGCCTTCCATGCATATCACCTTCTAAGTGTAACCCTTGCCACCCAGGCCGCTAGATTAACCCCACAAGTTTTGCATATTATTTACAAAATTTTTAATTTTATATGCGCTTTTCACAAAATGTTTGGGAACAGTGTGTTAGGGAAGGTGTCTGGTGATGACAGTGACGTCTGCTATGTCTGCCATGCTTTCCTGACCACAATAACCCTTTGTCCCTCAAAATTGCCCAAAAGTGCCTAGATGTAAATTGTCTGAACATTTTTACTGAAATTTTTCGTTTAAAAAAAAAAAAGCATTTTTCCTGAGATTTGTATGTGAGACCTTTCATGATGTCACACCCTAGGTCAATAGCTCATTGCACCCAACCTGTGCCAAGGAAACCTATTGACTCTGTTGAACGCGGACCAGGAATTGAGCTTGCCATGCTGTGGGTTTGGTGTAATGCTGTTGGCCTGGGACATGCACTTGTAATAGGCCTGTTCAGCAAAAATATTTCCTGTTAATGGGATATTTAAAATGATTTATGTTTGTGCACTTTTTAGATTGTTGGAGTGGGAAAGGATTAAGGTCCTTGTTGCCCTGGCAGGGTGCCAAGAAAGCTGGTGGCTTAGCTTTAGCATTGTTAGTATGGAGTCAGTTTCAATCTGCCAGTTGACCATGTTCATGCATTGTCAGTCTGCTAGTTCCTAAGTGAATGTATTTACCTGGATCGTCGTCGTCGTCGTCGTCGTCGTCGTCGTCGTCCTCCTCCTCCTCCTCCTCCTCCTCCTCCTCCTCCGCATTGTGGTCAATATGCACACAACTGCCAAGACCACATAACTCCCAATTCATCAAGTTCAAAACTCGCATTTGTATTTTAAAAATTATAGTTCCGTGACAAAGGGATCACACTTTAATTCCTTTCAAATATTAAATGTCCGGTTATGGAAATGTTAATTGCTTGTTGAATACCATGGAGCAAAGGTTGTCTACGATGTCCAGGCAGATGATTGGTTCTCATTTGTAGGAAAGTGATGATATTACGACATTGCATTTCTGTGCTTCAGAAGAGAAAAAAAAAATGACTTGGTGACTTGGTGCAAGTAAAAATATATTGATGATTTCAACATGCTTAAAGATTGTACACATACAAATCTTATATCCTAAGTCCCAAAGGCCCATTAGGGAGTAGATAACATCATCTTTCTATTCTGATGTGATTACTTATGCTGGCGAATCCAATACAAATAGTCATTTTCCCCATTGGGGGCCTCGTAGTTGCTGTGTCACATGACATGTCTGACACACCATTGAGATACATAGTTCAGCTAGACTCTGCTCATGGTATACCAGATTATATCCCAGTTCATCGGTGATACAAGGGGCCCACAGAAAATTTAGTATTTACCACTTACATTAAAACCTGCTGGTACTTTTGGACCTGTATCCACTATTGAGGCAAACTTCTCCCCTACGCTCCATCTTCACTCACCAGGGGTGATTGGCAGGTCTGACTAGTGCTGCTTTAGTGCTACTTAATGCATAGCCTGGGGGTGACTTCAGTGTCTGCATACAATATTCCTATTCTGGGGCCCACCGCCGCCAACAACTGGTTATTTCAAGCCATTGTATTTACATTTTTAGATAATTCTCATACTTGAAAATTCCCATTATATATTTTACATTACATCCATTGGACAAATTAACCAGCTGTCAATACTAATCACACATACATTTTGGATACTACCTCTTCAAAATATAGAATCGGGACTAACCCACAAACTTGGCTGTCATTTTGAAAATTGTGGAGTGCGTACCCAGTGGTTTGTGAATGAGGATAGTAGTATTCGGACGATCTTGGGTTTTTATGACATATGAAATCAAAAGTATATATTTTGCCAATATCAGAGCATCAATAATGATATGATAGATGCTGTGGCAGTGATTCACTTTGGTATCCAAATCAAATTTTTTTTTTGTGGGACTGTCCTGTAATACATTGCACCACATTCAAAATGGTCCATAATTTGCCGGCTTGAGGTATTGTGTCGCATTTGGATTTGTAATTGACGATAATACCTGCTTCAGACACCGCTGAGCAGGCAGATTACAGCTAAGCCAGTTAGTCATCTTTTAAAAGTACTTTACAACTGTTTGCCACTTGGAAAATGGACATGAGGAACCTGAGAAAATATTATGATAATGCTCACCAAATAACTGGGGCTATATGCAGTTTTACCTTACAACCATGGCTATGCCTTATTGAGGTTTGTGTTGCTATGCTGTTTCCCTGGCCCAAGTTAACCCTCCAGACAAGTTAAAATAAATTGCTGTGTTTGAGTTGACTTTGCTGCAAAATGAGGGCCACTTTCTCGATAAAATCTTTCAACCTGGGCTGTCACTATGCTGTTTCACCGAACAACCATGGCTATGCAGCTATGCTCTTTTCCCGGCCCAAGTTAACCCTCCACTCCAGACAAGTTGAAATAAAATGCTGTGTTTGTGTTGACTTTACTGCAAAATAATGGCACATGATGGCCACTTTCACTTTAAAGTCTTTCATCAATGTCTATTAGGGAAGAGCGGCTTGAAACTTTTTTTAAATTTTGTGTTTCATAAAAATTATTTAGGGTCCGAACTCGGGCCTTTCAGAAGGCTCATTCAGGTCATTGGAACATGACATATATTTTTGTTAGGCCTTTAAGTAGGTTGGACATTTGTTGAAACATGTTGAAAATGGATGTTATTTCCCCTTTCACACATTACCACCTTTGACGTCAGCTTAATTTGTTACCTGGACATAGCCGAAGCACTTGTCTGTTTATAAAACATAGAGTTCTTGTATTAAGGAGGTATCACCAGCATGGAATGATGTTGCAAATTACTAGGAAAAGTAATGGAAGCCCTGAACCTTGCAGGCCCGTGCAGACAAACATTACATGGGATGAGTGGGCAGGCAAACATTACATGGGATGAGTGGGCAGACAAACATAACATGGGATGAGTGGGCAGACAAACATTACATGGGATGAGTGGGCAGGCAAACCTTTTTTTTCTTGTTGATTTTATCAGAAGTAGAGACTTGCTGAAGGTGTTTGCAGTACGAACATTGGCTGAGCTTCCATACAACAGCTGATGTGCTTCAGTTAACAGCATGTGCACATCATCTACACATGAATGTACTATTTTCTTTTTTCAATGTGGGTGCATGGACCATATGTTTAAAACCAAAACCCATATTTGTTTATGACACACGTTAGTAGGTACATGCTTTGTGGAGCCCTTCCTTTGAAGAACACTGTAATAAGAGATCAACTTCTGTTTAAGACCCCTTTTATATCTCTCCCTTGTGCCATCATTTCTGCCTTATTTAGTCTCATTTCTACCTTTTAGATAGCCCATCTTCACAAACCTGCAGCTAATATTTGGAATCATCTCTCTCTCTCTCTCTCTCTCTCTCTCTCTCTCTCTCTCTCTCTCTCTCTCTCTCTCTCTCTCTCTCTCTCTCTCTCTCTCTCTCTCTCTCTCTCTCTCTCTCTCTCTCTCTCTCTCTCTCTCTCTCTCTCTCTCTCTCTCTCTCTCTCTCTCTCTCAGTTTTGAAGATATTAAAGATTTAAATTTGTTGGTGCCCTTAATTTGCATAATTTTGAACATCTTGACTACACAACACAATATGCACAGTTTCACTGCTAGGTCAATCATCATGGCTAATTTGGCATTTCTAGGTATTGCGGTGTCAGAGAAAAATCCAAACAAAATCAGGGCAAAATTATAAATAAAGAATTCCAGGAAAAACCAAAATGTCTACGATGGCACATGGACATAGTGTGTGTGTGTGTGTATGTGTGTGTGTGTGTGTGGGAGAGAGAGAGAGAGAGAGAGAGAGAGAGAGAGAGAGAGAGAGAGAGAGAGAGAGAGAGAGAGAGAGAGAGAGAGAGAGAGAGAGAGAGAGAGAGAGAGAGAGAGAGAGAGAGAGAGAGAGAGAGAGAGAGAGAGAGAGAGAGAGAGAGAGAGAGAGAGAGAGAGAGAGAGAGAGAGAGAGAGAGAGAGAGAGAGAGTGTCTAAGGACACATCTTGCAGCATAAATCATGTAACCACCTTTCAAGTCAGCTATAAATTCACAACATACAGGTATGAGGTCAACCAATGTTACTATCATGGCCAATAGGGGTCACCACTATAGCCAGGGCATGCATACTTCCCCTTTTCTGTTTTTTATAACACTTATCGTCTACATTTTGCAAAATATTAGTGTGCAAAGAAGATCTATGATCACATTGTGAAAAAGGGGGATGTCAATGTACACAGTCAATTTTCCCTAATTCGAGCTGAGTAGAATAACCCCAACTTAAAGTGTACTGTGACAAAAAAAAAAGTTTAAACAAATTAAGGATCTCTATGAGGCTGCAGCATCTCACAGTGATAGATATAGATGGGGACCTGCCGTATCCATGGTGATGTTGACATTTATTGTGGCCTCAGAGGGTGAGCAGAGCAGTGGTGTCCACAGAGTGTATCTGACATGACACGCAATGCCACTACTGGGCTCACTATAGCAAACACAGGTGAAGACACCCAGTGGCTTCTTGAACCGCAGAAGCCTGACCTCATGTACAACAAATGTAGTTAGGTGAAGGCTCCAAGTGTTTTTCCAATGTGTATGCCATCTCAGATGAGCCTCAGGAAAGTATTTGATATACAGACCATACCATATGACTAGAAAATGAGATCTTTACTGAGAAATATATATATATAATCTTTATTTGTTACACAGGTGGTACACAATTTAACATAGTGAAGACAAGTTAAGAGACCAAGGGGAAAACTAGAAAAGATGATTTGCTGCATAGCAAATCAGTGTGTGTGCCTTCAAAGCTTATTGGTATGACAATGTGCAATTGGTATTTCAATACTACAGTGTATTATCAGTATGACAAGGTACAATGGGTGCTTCAAGTACAACAGTGTATGATTTATACGACAGTGTTATGACAGTGTACAATGGGCACTTAAGTACCAAGTGTATGATCGGTACGACAGTGTTATGACAGTGTACAGTGGGTACCTGAGTACTGCAGTGTATGATCGGTAAAACAATGTTACGACAGTGTACAATGGGTACCTGAGTACTACAGTGTATGATCGGTACAACAATGTTAAGACAGTGTACAATGGGTACCTGAGTACTACAGTGTATGATCGGTACAACAATGTTACGACAGTGTACAATGGGTACTTCAGTATTACAGTGCATAACAGACACAACCAGTTAGCGTAATCAACTGGTTTTCAGGAATAATGTTGGAAAGCCACACTTGACACAAAGTAGCCTCAGTGTTACAAGCTCCAAGTCTTACTTCAATACACCCAACTTATCTCTTGGATGATGGAAAATACCTTTTCAACTTGCATCAAAGTACCTTAACTCAGCTTAAGTTCAATTTTACTACATATTAAACCTCTGTGTAATCCCAGAAGTATGTCTTACACAGTCCAGCCAAGCTTGTGTGCAAGTCTCTCTAGTGTATGTGATGCAGACAAAACCTTCCAGTGTCCATACAGAAGTTATGCAACTTTTTATGCATATTAATTGGCAACATCTGAAAATAGAGGTTTGTCACAGCTGAGGTACCTAGTGAGGAAGGAGATGGAGGGCTGGCCCCACATGACTTTTTACCAGTGCTTGTGCACATGTAAATGAAGCTCGATCTTGAATTTCACTTGCTACTATTCCTTCCAGTTCCACCATACCCCTACCCTGTGGTTTCACTTTCACCAACCTGCCCCTTCTGTTACTAGGCAACTGGCCTTGCTCCGATCTGAGACTAGGAATTCCTAGTCTCAGCCCCATTAGGGGTGATCTGGGTTGGTTTAATTTCTTGACACACAGCCTTTCATTCCCATGGTGCATATTTGTGACACCTAGCAACCCATGCCATTTGAGGTCAGGTGTAAAAGTGGGTCAGCAAAGCCCATTACATTACAGTGAACCTAAAAGTCCTGAAAGTTTTACCCTGCATACGAGGAAGAGTTTTGTATTTATCATCTAATCTACCTGAAATACATATATAGTCATCCTGCAATTACACCCTGGTGTGATAAAATGCAAGTTTAAAGCTTATTTGACACCAAATAGAGAGGTTAGATTTATACCTGCTATATTCCAAAAGCTGACGATCATGGAAAGTGACCACAAGGTGTGGGTAGTCAACCATGAATGGGATGGGCAGCACCATCTTTAGGTGAATTTAGAACTAACCCAGATCTCTCCTATTCAGATCCAATGTATGTCTACATACACACAGAAACTTAATTTGCTTCATTTCACTTCATTTATCTGTCAATCAGCTACACAGTCATAAAAGATATAAATGGTTGTTAATGGTAGGTCTAACTGATGTATTTTCTATGACAGAGTGAACCTTCAGACTCTGTTGCATTTTTAATTTCTCTCACCAGGTGTCACCACATATCAGACAGCTGGACAAATCTGTCTGTGTGCATACTTTTGAAGATATTCAAGATTTGAAATTTCAAATGCCCTAATTTGCATAATTTAAATTTGTGCAGCCTTCATTATCAATTCATCAGATGCAGTTTAGTCCATAACATAGGATTAGAAGTTGGAATGACATCTCTATTTATTATACCTTTGAAGTTATTCAAGATTTAAAATTTCCAGTGATGCTACTTAGCATAATTCAAATTGCTACAACCTTTGTTTTTAATTCATTAGGTGCGCAACGGTCAACAGCCCCCTAGTATAAGTTGGAATGATATCTCCATCTATTATAGTGTTGAAAATATTCAAGATTGAAAATTTTGAATACTGCCAATTAGCATAATTTAAATTGCTACAACTTTTGTTTCAGATTTATTATATGTGCAGTGGCCAATAGCCCCTTTAAAGAGGTTGAAATGACATCTCTATCTATAATAGTTTTGAAGATATTCAAAATTTAAAATTTAAAATGCTATTAATTAGCATAAGTTTAATAGCTACAACTTTTGTTTTAAATTCAGTAGATGTGCAATGGTCAATAACCCTCTAGGAGAAGTTGGAATAACATCTCTATCTATTATACTTTTGAAAATATTCAAGATTTAAAATTTCAAATGCCCCTAATTTGCATAATCCTAAACATCTTAATTCCTCTGCATAAAAAGGCCAAACTCCTTGTATAGAGGTACAATCATGCCAAGTTATGGGTTTCTATGTAAAATAATGTCAGACAAATTCACTAGTAAAGAAAGAAAAGAATAGGAAAGAAAAAGGACGGAAGAAAGGAAGAAAGAAGAAAGAAAGACAGACAGACAGACAGACAGACAGACAGACAGACAGACAGAAAGAAAGAAAGAAAGAAAGAAAGAAAAAGAAAGAAAGAAAGAAAGAAAGAAAGAAAAGAAAAGTAAAGAAAATGTACATATAGCTATCTGGTGCAATCTATTCAAAGCTGCTATGAAATGGTGATAATGTGCCAAGTCTGCTCCAGTGAGAGAAATTGGAGTGTGTTTAGCAGGAGTTAAATGATGATTGCATGTTTAAATTCTTCACGAAATGAGCTGTCATTAAGTTACACCATGCAGAATCAAAATCGAATCAAAATCGAAGTCCTTGGTACTTGCTTTACCTTCCAAAGTTGTGCTGTCTCAGCCTTTCAATCTTGAATTGTGGAATTTAGGGCCCCAGGTGGCAGCACTTCATGGTGTTCATTTGCATAAATTTGTTGGCAAAAGCTTAAAAGTGATTTGTTGTTATGCAAATAAGTAAAATTATGCAAATTATCACCTTCAAGTGGGGTCCTAAAAGGATGTATTTTCAACCAATAAAAGAACCACTGATCAAGGTCTCAAAAGTACATAGTGCAGGCTGAGTTAACAAAGAAGCTCTCATTACTGAGTACAAATAAGGTAGTAAACTGATTGTTTCGCCACAATCTTTATATCCTATTGATAACTCAGAGCAATTAGTCAATATCTGTCCAAGTGGCTTTGAAACATAGATGGTAATCTAAAGTAAATATTGTGCCTTTATATGGCAGCTGCCTGGGTTATTCTTTGCTATGAAACACCCATTAACCCTATCAATGCTGATGTGTTGATATGTAACTTTTTCCCGTTTCTGAAGCCCTTGTTCAGAGCAATTCGGACAGTTTCATAGTGGTTCTAACCTTGAAAACAAAATTAAGCTTAACAAATGTACCAGTTGGCCTTCTCAGCTCATTCTTAGAGGTTTTCATTATTTGGAAACTCCTTCAGAATTTAAAGAGAATCTTTTGAACAGAATGTTATATATATAATTATATATATGCAGTGGTACCTGCTGTATGTGGCCACCCTTTCTGCCAAGAAAAAATGGCCATATACAGCAGGTGACCTGTCACCACAGGTAAATTTTACAAATTGATTCTTATGTGTGAGCCTAGTGATCACAAAAGGCAGTGTGGCTGCTCACGGCAGTGGTTGCATACAGTAAGTATGACTATATGCATATATATATATATATATATATATATATATATATATATATATATATATATATATATATATATATATATATATATATATATATATATATATATATATATATATATATACTGAACCCCAATGAAAAGTATCCACATGCCAATTTTGAAGTATTTTATTGTTTATACTTGAAACATTTCATACCTAGACGTGCTTAGAACTTAACAAAGCATTCACTTTTCTGGCGTAAAAATAATGTCACGCTCTACCGACATTAACGTCACTTACAGGCAAAAAATGTCATTAACTGCCCTAATTGAAAGTCACACAAATTTTTCTGTTCAATATGGGATGTGGCCACCTCGAGCATCAACACATGCTATACATCTGCGGCGCATACTGCTGACCAGGGTTTGAATTCTGTGTTGGGGAACATTATTCCATTCTTCCTGCAGAGCTTGGATCAGCTGGTTTCGGGTAGTAGGCCTAGGTGTCCTCCGTTGAATACCTTGGCCTAACTGATCCCACAAATGTTCAATAGGGCTCAGATCGGGTGAGAACGCTGGCCATTCCATGACATTGATGTTGTTCTCATTGAGAAAGTTCATTGTTAATCTTGCAGAGTGTGCACGTGCATTGTCCTGCTGAAAGATCGCCAGATCTTGATGCTGCTCCATAAATGGGACCATGTGCGGCTCCAGCACCTCATCAATGTACCGCCTAGCATTGAGGATCCCTTGAATGACCACTAGGGGTGTCCGGTACCGGTTGCTGATGCCTGCCCACACCATGACAGAGGGTCCACCCCATCGATCTGCCTGACGGACACAGGCATCTGCATATCTCTCCCCAGTCCGGCGCCACACACGTTCTCAGCCATCTGCTCTGCTGACACAAAAACGGGACTCGTCAGTAAAAAGAACGGTATTCCACTGCTGGCGAGTCCACCTGGAGTGTGCTCTACACCACTGCAGTCGTCTTTCTCTTCTGGGTTGGGTCAGCAGGTTACCCCTGTAAGGTCTTCTGGCTGTTAGGCCACTGCTCCTCAGTCGCCTCTCCACAGTAGAACTACTGACAGGACGGTGATTCACCCCTTGAGTCTCACGGGCTGTTTGGGCTGCTGTACGGAAACGGTCTCGCAGGTGCATCAGCCGGATGTGACGGTCTTGGCCAGGTGTTGTCACTCTTTCTCGGCCAGGCCTAGGCCGATCATCTACGGATCCAGTTTCTTGTTGCCGTTCAATTAGTCGTTGGATGGTGCGCCGAGTACACCCCATTCTTTGTGCGATTTGAGTGATTGGGACTCCACCCTCTGCAAGCCCCAAAGCATGGTGTCTTTGACCTTGGCTCAGACGCGGCATGATCGCCTCAACACACCTGAGACCACTGGCTTTTTTCTTGGCTGAACATCCCTTTTTAAAGCCACTGAAAACATCAGGTCATTTTAGCCATCCAATAGGAGTGGTGGTCAGAAGCCATATTCGGTGCACAAAAGTCACATGCATTATGTAACAACCCAGCAAAAGTTAAAAAGTTGTCCTGAATGACCCTGATGTAGGCTCCAAACCATGCATATATGCACACACAGTACTTAGTAACTTACAAAATTAATGTGTTAATTTTTTTATGTGGATACTTTTCATTGGGGTTCAGTATATATATATATATATATATATATATATATAGGTTGCTCAGTTAGTATATAGGGTATACTAATCTTTCCCAAGGCCTTCTCAAATCTTTGTACAAAGAAATGCACAAAGTTTGTGAGCTCATATATCAAGATAATTAAGTGTTATTTCCCCTTGACGATAATAAGTGTTTCACACACTTTTACTCAAATGATGCTAGAGTTGCAGATATTTTCACATCATGTGGCAGCTGGTTCCAAATCACAGCTCCCTCATGGGTTAAAAATTTATTTCAAAGAGGATTCCTATGTGTAGCCACAATGGTACATAAACACAAGCTTCTTGCTTTGCTTGTCAGATTTACTTTTTCCCATTGAAAGTTGGCAGAAGTGGTCCAGGAATGGTGTACAGTGCTGCCAGAAAGTCTTGCCCCAAAACTAGGAGTGCTTTATACAATAGGTACCCAAGGAGGACCACATGCAGGGACCACCAGAGGAAATGGTGCAATAATTTCTGACAGCACTGTAGGTGACTAGTCAATAGCTTTCCTCTGCACAATCTGGCAGATTGTGCTCATAGTTCGCCGGGAAAAGCTATTGACTCAGAAACCACAAGGTTATGGTTAAAGCAAGGGCAGATGGATGTGGGTCAAATATACTAGTTTGTGGAGAAGGAGCATACGTCTGCAACACCAATTCAGTTTCCAGTTAATTACTGTAAACTGCTTTATTTTCACATGCTCAGTTTTTGTATCTTGGACATGATTCCTATTCAAACAATGTATACTTAATCAAACAGTGGCTTTCTAGTATAAATGTGATTATGTAACTTGTGGACAAGGCAGCTAGGGTTTCATGTGTATGCTGGCTGACAAAGGCAATTAGGGCTTCATATGTATGCTGGCTGGCAAAGGCAATTAGGGCTTCATATGTATGCTGGCGGACAAAGGCAATTAGGGCTTCATATGTATGCTGGCGGACAAAGGCAATTAGGGCTTCATATGTATGCTGGCTGACAAAGGCAATTAGGGCTTCATATGTATGCTGGCCGACAAAGGCAATTAGGGCTTCATATGTATGCTGGCCGACAAAGGCAATTAGGGCTTCATATGTATGCTGGCGGACAAAGGCAATTAGGGCTTCATATGTATGCTGGCTGACAAAGGCAATTAGGGCTTCATATGTATGCTGGCCGACAAAGGCAATTAGGGCTGCATATGTATGCTGGCTGACAAAGGCAATTAGGGCTTCATATGTATGCTGGCGGACAAAGGCAATTAGGGCTTCATATGTATGCAGGCCGACAAAGGCAATTAGGGCTTCATATGTATGCTGGCTGCGATTAAAGACCTTTCCACATCATAGGTTGACATGAATTGATGACAGACCTTGTACATAGCCACTGCTAAAAAATTGGCTGTACGGCAGGTTATTAAAAGCTCCCTGCTGTTCAGTAGGTTGACGACCTCTTCTGCACAACTGGTTAAAGACCTTTTGCCCAGCTGCTTGATTATAAAACCTCTTCTCTATGTGCAGCTGGTTATGAAAGACACCTTCTGCTCAGCAGGGCAAAGACCTGCACAGCTGGCTAATTAAATACCTCTGTTAATTAAAGACCTTTTCTGCACAGGTTATTATTGAAAACCTCATCTGCACAATTGGGTAATGAAAGATCTCCTCTGCTCAGCAAGTTAATTAAAGAACTTCTGCACAGATGGTTAATTAAATACCTCTTCTGTATAGCTAATTAAGGATCTCTTCTGCACAACTGGTTAATAAAAGACTCCTTCTGTTCAGCAAGTTAATTAAAGAACTTCTGCACAGATGGTTAATTAAATACCTCTTCTGTATAGCTAATTAAGGATCTCTTCTGCACAACTGGTTAATAAAAGACTCCTTCTGTTCAGCAGGTTAATTAAAGAATTCTTCTGCACTGCCAATTAGTTAAACCTCTTCAGCACAGCTGGTTAATCAAAGACCACCTCCACACAGCTGGCTAGTGAAACACCCCTTCTGCTCAGCAGGTCTGGACAGCAAACTAATTAGACTTCTGCATCCAGGTTAATGCAAGACTCTTTCTGCACATCAGTTGAACGATGTCTTCTGCATTGCAGGTTAAATAAAATGTTATGCAGGGTTTCAGCAGGTGTTCAGGATAGGAGCTCACGGTGTGAAGAAAAAATGACAGGAAAATGAATGGGATGCAATATTTCAGTCAATTTTGGACACACTAAGATGATCTTTGGTGAGGTAGTCAGGTAAAAGGTATAGTTCCAAATGCGTGACCTTTTACAAGGTACCTTAGTTCTGTCAGATGAATACAGAGGTCAAAGGTCAACATGCCAGGCAGGGAAGAAGCCATTGCAGCTATATATACAAAAGTCAGACAACATGGGCTCATTACTTTCAATCTTCCCTTCATGTTGCTGTTCTGTTTGAGTATAGGGTGTATTACAAGGTACATTATGATGTATAACTTGTAGGTGCATGGTTATAGCCTTGTTACAACATTGGAGTGTGAATATCATGTTGCCATCAGCTTTAATGGGTTGTCATCTCAACTGTTACTGATGTATACATGTAACACCTCAAAGACTTTGTGTGAACAGTATAAAAGTTGAAGACCTGCATAACTGGTTACTGCAAGACCCTTTCTTAGTACAGGTTAATTGAAGACTCATCCTGGACAGTAAATCCTGCTTCACAATAAATTAATCCTTAAAGTGCTGATTTAAGATTGAGTCAACAGCTTTCCTCGAGACACTTTGCACACAAAGTGTCCCAAGGAAATCTGTTGACTAAGACTACTTTTTGCTTTAGACTAGGCTTGCTGGTATTTGAATGAAAGGTATCTTTATGAGGAATTTGGATCTTTTAACCATTATATGTTTAACAGTAATGAGAAAGCAACTTTAGCAGTGATTAGCACTTTAAGGATTAACTCTTTCACCACTGCATTTGTACCCAGGTTAATTTCCAACAGCTAAACTTCTTGGTATATTTTTCAACTGTTTTGACTAATTTGTCACCACATTTTGTATCTAAACAAGTTGTCATGGTATATATTTCAACCTGTCAGCACTAGCAATATACATCATGGTTTTTATTTTGCAAGGTCAGTTTCAAGGTCACAAGGTCACAAGGCCACTTTCAAGATCAAAGCTTTAGCATTTGGCAGCTGTCTTGGAATTAAAGGCCTAGAACACACAAAGCAAGAGATGTATCTGATGCTGCCATTTATTTTATTAAAAATTCATCCATTTTTGTTCCTTTGAATCAATCATATTTTTGTTTATAGTAAATACAATAAATGAAGGTTGAAAATATTATGTAACTGTTTTTGCTTGTGTCACGTAGGACCTTATGCCAACCTGTCAGTTTATGCAGGCAAATTGCAGGTTACAAATCCTTTCCTCTTATACAAACCAACAGTTCAAATCTGAAAATGTTTGAAAACAAATACATTTCAAATCTTATAAAAACTGTTTAGGTACATCATGCGCTTTTTAGCAAGGTCAGTTTCAGAGTCAGATGTCAGAAGTTCATTTAATGTCAAATGTCACATCATTTGGCAGCCGTCTTGGAATCAACTACAGTCACATCCCACCGCCTGCGAACAATTCGACTACAGTCGCATCTCGCAGTGAAAGAGGGTGAAAGAGTTAATTAAAGACCTGTTTTTATGGCTTTATGTGGGATCATAAGATGGGGCCATGGGCCTGTCAAAATTAGGAAAAATGAAACAAAATTTGCAGTTTTGGGTATTTTTCGCTAAAGAAAGAAAGAAACATAATAATAGTGATGATATTTATAAGCAAATAATTTTTAAAAAGTCAGCATTGTTTGGAAAATTAATCTTTGATTGCATATATATGTCTGCTTAATTGTGAATATAGAAAAGGTCCAAATCAAGGCTGATTGAATCCTTGATTCTGCACCATAGGTTACTGGAAGACCTCCTTGTAGAGGACTTATTGAAGATCCTCTCTGCACGTTAGGCATAGAAGATCCTGCCATACAAATCAGTGGTCCAAGTAGTAAAAAAAGGACTAAATCATCACAATTCTACTCTTTCTATATTCCTATGGATCTTGAAACTTGTAGCAAGATGATGTTTGCAAAAATGGAGTTATCTCTGGAAAGTGAATATTTGTGGTATTTTGAGGGTTAAGATGTTGAACTGCCATTTCCTTGGAAACAGGAGACGAAAAAGAATCCATAGTCAGAGTAAACTAATTGGGCCCAGGGGCCGTGAGTGAATCAAGCAATAAAGCAGGCCTATGGCAGATTTGTGGCGTACAAGCACACTTGCTCACAAATGTTGGATTAAGCAGGATTAGCACATGTAGCACAGGCATAGCACTGTCTGGCATAGACTGCATGGACAGTAATTTTAACCCTTAAAGCGCTGATGTAGGACTGAGTCAACAGCTTTCTTTGGGACACTTTGTGCACAATGTGTGCAAAGTGTCCCCAGAAAAGCTGTTGACTAAAACTACTACTTTGTCTTAGACTAGGCTTGCTGGTATTTGAATGAAACATATCTTCATGAGGAATTTGAATCTTTAACCATTATATTTTTAACAGTAATGAGAAAACGACTATAACCATGATTAGCACTTAAAGTGTTAACACTTCTGCCTACTACCAAGACTGAAGGTCCTGCAAAGTCTCCCAGTGTAATGGTACTAACACCTGTTTTGTGTTGTCAGATAAAACAGTTTTGACAATTGCTGCAGAGCATTTTGCAATAAAGTTACAATATTAACAAAAGAAAAAAAAATGACATTTTATTATAATGGTTTTTTTTTATAAAACTATTCTCTGTAAATTATAGAAACTACAAGCAAAAATTAGCACTTTGTTGCAATGGTGGTTACAAAAAGATGTAACTTTTTTACATAAAGTAAAAACAATGTAAAAAAAGTCCACATTTTGGTACACAATTGGCAGCAAGCCTTGTCCTTTTAAGAGTTAGACGGTGTGGATAACAATACAACAGTTCTATCATATGTACTGAAAATAAAAAGCTATGACCACAAAAATTATATTAACTGGCTCCCTGAGATCCTGATTAGTTTCTGTGATATGTTCACCTTCTTCAGGGGAAGGAGTGAATATTTATTGAAATTGGGTTGGTTTGTTGCTGAAAGAGGAGGTGCAGAGCATCCGGTATTTTTACCGGATGTGACGTCTTAGAGATGTATAAAGGTCATTGAGTACATAAATCTTTACTGATTTGAAAAAATGTATTTAGCGTCCATCGAAGCATGTTCTTATCTAATATGTTGATTGATATGATAAATAAAGATTATTAATACATGAGTTTATATGGATTGGGTTTGTTATTATAAAAATGCAGGCTTAAAGAATTTATGTGATGATAGTCCCTTAAATATATATAACTGGGGACAGCAGATTTTAAAAGTTACTTGATGAAAAAATGACGATGTGTTGCTTTTTGCACAGCTTTTCAATGTGCTTATCTTACTGCAGTCCTGTGCACTGTTAGGATATGCCTTTAATAGGATTTGGCCTGATGCAGCATGATATAGTAAGCTGTTGTGGAACAAATACCCTCTGTCTACATATATACAGTTAAGACATAGAATCCTTCATGAAAAATGCACATAAGTTGTGTAGACTGCTGTGAATACATTTATTTTCAAAGGCATTTATTTTCATGGTTTTTGCATAAACTTGGACCTTTTACTGAGACTTTAAATTCACTAATTTAGTTTTACTTCCAATCATTGCCATGTTAAAAACTTTTTTTACTGTGTTAATTTTGGTTTTTTGCAGCATCAGTGAAATGAGCGAAAAATAAGAATACATCAAAATTAAATGAATTAACAGTATGTTTGCCAACTCTTCCAAGGTAAAGGGGCCTCATCTGCTCCTCCATGGCCATAATTGATAACTTGCATTAAAGCCATTCCAGGCTTAGGGGGCGGGCATTATTTATGGGGGGGGGGGGCTCGGGATATTGGGATAGCATAGTATCATAGTTTTTGTGGCCCCCCTCGCCATAAAAACCGACGAGAATTTGCACCCCCCCCGCGCAAGTCTGCAGACTTATGCTGGTTATTGTTATATGACTGTTATTAACTGATTCACAATTTGATGACACCCCCCCCCCACGGGGGGAGAGGGTAATTTTGTGCCCCCCCCCCATCCCAAACTATGGTTGATAATGACCGCCCCCTTAACCATTAATATGGTTACAAATTGCCATGATCTTTACATGTGGAAGTTTTTTTTGTCAATGATGGATTTACATGTCTTTTATTGTGTCACTTTCAGCTGATTTCATTGTAAAAACTGCCTCAAGTCAGCTGAGCACAAGCATGTCACACTCTTCTTGTTGTGGGTTAAAAAAAAACACGATGCAGCAGTATGGGGGGGGGGGAGCGATTGGAGTAAAATGTTACAAGGCAATGAAAGTTTGGCTTCAGTTTCATATTTGAGAACTTGAAGACATTATTTTACTGTTGGGCCTTAATTTTGTTGCTCACTTACTTTTTATGACCCATAAAATGCTGAGGTAGTGTAATTATTCTAAATTTTAATTGTTAATAATGTAAAAGTAATTATTCCAACTTAAAAAATATATGTTCAGCTTGAGTTACATTTCAAACATCTTGTATGCTTTTTTGGGTGTTTAATAGAATGAAATAGTAAATAAAATATTAATTGTGTATATTTTATGCTCCATATTGCCTCTGACAAAATAAAGGCTGGCAATGTCAGGTCTCACTGCACCTTCTAAATGTGTACATGTATCTGTGTTGTTTACTTATTAACATATATGCTTTGTTTTGGTTCTCATGCCCGTTTGTTATTTATCATTCATTCATTGCTGCATCCTTACTCACTTACTTCAAGTTTGAAATGGCAGAATTGACTGCCAGCTATATGAGTACAGCCAATTTCAATTTTATGCCACGTGTGTGTTTTGGGAGGGGGAGGGACTGAGTATTGTTTCAGACAAGGAAAATGCTATGTAAATAGGAAGTAAATATTTTGCTTTTGTACAGCTGGTATAATAGAATACCTCAAGTATCTTTAAGTGATATGCAGTAACTGCATTACATGTATGTAAGTGTTTCATGTTGTATGGCTGTGAACACACGAGTATGTGACTGTATGGCCTGAATGGAGTCACTGCACGACAAGGTTCTTAGTAGTGAATAATTAACATTGCCATTTTGTAGCCTAGACCCTGGATATACATGTATGTATTCTGTCTAATACTAGTTGTTTTGTATTTTATTGATGGGCAGATATCTAAGAATCTCTGTTTATTTATTTATTTTACAGTTGTCATCACAGACTGTAATGCAAATTTGTGTTAAACTGGTAACTGGTATAACATATTTATCATAAATTCTGTGTATTTCATGACCATGCAGCTACCATACTGGCTTATCCTTGACCCCCTTTCCCCCAACTAATGACTGAGTTGGAAGACTGAGTTAGCAGCTTTCCTGGGTATGGGTTGGGTGAAGGCTGTTGACTTGAGGGATATCTTGACTGGCCCAACCTACATTTCTCATACAAATTTAACGCTTTTCCCCTTAAAATTGGCACTTGAGTCAACAACTTTCCTGGGTATGAGTTGGGTGCATATTAACCCTTAAAGCTCTTTTTAGACTGAGTCAATGGCTTTCCTGAGGGCACTTTGTGCACAATGTGTGCAAAGCACCCGAAGGAAAGCTGTTGACTAAGACTAAATTTGGCTTTAGACTAGGCTTGCTGGTATTTGAATGAAAGGTATCTTCATGAGGAATTTGAATCTTTTAACCATTATATATTTAACAGTAATGAGAAAATGACCATAGCAGTGATTAGCACTTTAAGGGTTAACCTTTCTGCTTGACTGCCAAACTTCTTCAAATATATATGCTGGTAACCATTTTATGCATCTAAATGACAGTTTTGGGAGGAAGTCATAATGTCTGTTAATGGCTGACAGGAAATATAACAAAGCATTGTGAGACCAAGTACCAGTATACTTGAAGTTGTTCCGAGTGGCCCAGCAGCAACCTCAGTGAGTCTTTAGGTAGACATCTACTGAAGAATGTAACCGAAATGAATGCTTTAGTTGCCACTTTGTTGCTTCAAGCTCACAACAGTTATTACACCGTGACTTTTATTTGTGGCAAAATGCATGGAGTAGAACCTTGAGAATTTTACATTATGGGAATGCAGTTGAAGTACATAGTTACATGCACAAAATACAGCAGGAAGTTGATTTAACAGACATCAGTTAAGTTGACATTTCAATTTAGCAGACTCGATCACATCAAGTCTCCCAAACCCCTAAAATAGTAACATTTAAAGTATCAATTCACCAGACAATCGATATATACAGTGTACCAGACATTTTCAGTGCATCTACCATCAAGTTCCTATTGTCTTTCTGGGCAAAATCAGACAGATTCCCCCTACCCCACCCCCCAAAATATACAAACATACCCTCAAGGGACTGCCTCACAGTATGGTTTCCTTTTGTTCTGAATACATGTCTAATAGTATGATATACCTGATAAATGTATATTTACTCACTGTAAATTACTTTAATTTCACGTGTATAAATTTTCATGGTTTTTGTATTTTTGACGTTTCACTGTTTTGGACATAATTCTGTTTCAAACCACGTTAAAGTACTATTTCACTGTGCTATTTTCCTTGTCTTGAACCATCAGCAAAATAAGCGAAAATAAGACTACAGCGAAATTAAAGCAATTTACCATATATGGCAAGTATATTTATACATATTTTTCATAGAAATTTCACATAAAGGAAAGTATTAAACTTTTGAGATAGCCCCATCAATTGATGGATCGTCTCTTTAGTCTACATGAGGTTGAGAATGGATTGCTGTTCATCACGAGATATATGAATTGAATAAATATGCAATTTACCTTTTTATGTCTGCCAGTATCACTCAGCCTCTGTGGACCTAATGAATGGTCTGATTTATTTGCCTGTGGTTAGCTTCATAATATGTCAGGCTATTGAGTGCCTCAGGTAATAACCATGGAAACACGAAATTTATTGGAATCAACTTTTTCAGTTTGCATTTTTCATGTATGAGTGATGAACATGCTAATCAATCTTCATGCTGACTTGCAGGATGCAGCATAGAGCCAGGTATACAGGGAAAGAACGTATTCATTCCAATAGTCGCACTCTGTGCTGAGGCAAAGATTTCCTGGAGTAGACATGGTTTTCGCGGAGTTTTGTGATAACGATATATCGTAATTTACAGTTATACCACAAGCAATTACACTTTTTATATAGAATCCATGTAGCATAAAATAACAACAAGGAACCCTGTTCTTTCATTAGAGGCAGTTTCTTTTTTTAAATATTGAAAAATACTGAATTTTCAATAAAACCCCCAAGATTAAAAAGTGGGGAGATAGATGCTCTATTGGGATGTGTGTTACAATTGGAATAAATACATCATGTACATTAGATTGTTTCTTTAACTGTAGTCTTGTAGTTTAAACAATACCTTGTGGTGGTTTGTGACATACAGTCACTATGGCAAAAAATCTGGTACTGCCACACACAAGCCATCAGTATACGCTCGTACATGTGCACCAAAACAGCAAATGTACAGTCACTGTTTTTAAAGACCGCCCAAATTAAACTCACTTAACCGTTTCCCCTTTAAACTGGCCAAAACCGGCAGGTGGTAAAATGTTGTCTGCTTCAATGTTACAGACTAATTTTCAACAGTGACAAAGAACAATTTGAAAGTGAATTGTAGGTGAGACCTACTCAGATAACATGTCCTGGGTCAGCAGCCCTCCTTGGCATGGGTTGGGCGCTATGGGGTGGGCGCTATGGGTTGGGCACTATGGGGTGGGCGCTATGGGTTGGGTGGTTTCTGCGTCCAACCCATACCAAGGAAAGCTGTTGAGTCAGTTTTAATTCAAGAGGAAGAGAGTTAGATTTCTTACAGCTCAAATTGGAAGGCAATGTACATTAATTGCTGAAAGACCAGCAGTCAGTCAGCTGCACTGATATCATAAAGGTCTTGGTCAGTGGTTTTTACATTGCCTTGCTGGCAAGTCATACTTTGGCTGCCTTACTCATTCCATACAGAGGTTTAAAAAACTGGGTCATTGGGTTTTTTTTTCCATTCCATTGAAATTGATCAAAAGAATCAGAATTCAAGGTTTAAAAAAGGAAATGTGAGGGAGTGCCTAAGCAGGGTAATTAATGTTTCGGAATCACCTTGAAGACGTGTGTGTGTGTGTGTGTGCGTGCGTGCGTGCGTGCGTGCGTGCGTGCGTGCGTGCCAGCCAGCCAGCCAGCCAGGACAAATATGCGTGCAGAGATTTGTGTCAGTAAAATCTGGGTTTACTTCAGTTTCTTCATGTTGTGTTCCCACAGAGGTTCTACGGCAAGTCGCTGCCCTTCGGTGAAGTGAAGAGTTTCCAGAGTCCATACGTTGGTCTACTGACAGTGGAGCAGGCCCTGGCAGACTTTGCCACTCTCCTTCAAGCGCTGAAACCTACGCTTAATGCCACCAATGTTCCTGTCATCTCTTTTGGGGGCAGGTAAGTTAATCAACATTATTTTACCTAAGTCAACATTATTTTACCAAATTCAACATTATATTACCAAATACTTGTAATGAAGATCAGACATTTTCTATGTCAACACATTAAAGGCAGGCATTGTTAAGAGTAATTATGTAAGCAGCTGATTGCATGCCTATTGAGTGACTGGTTACAGGGCATCCACACACATTACTGTCTGGTTGGCCAGTAAGAGCAGTCCTTCACCAGGCAGCTGATTGCTCCCCTCAACTTATTCCAGATAAGCTCTTGGGAGCTGAAGATTAGAAACAAAAAAGTAAAATAAAATAAAATAAAGTAAAACTAACTGACTGACTGACTGACTGACACACTCACTCACTCACTCACTCACTTATGATAAATGAAGAGAGAGAGAGAGGAAGGAAGGAAAGAAGGTAGGAAGGAAAGGAAGTTGATGCTTGTCAATTTGACCACCATCCTGAGTGGACTGATGGAAAGCCTACAGTGTGACTAATGTTTGTGTTAATAAAGAATTATACTATTCCCAACATGACAACTCATTCTTATCTCTTAATAGGTCAGCTGTGTTTGCATGAAAAACTGTGCTCTGATTTTGTAAACAGTTAATTTAACTGTAAATTGCTTTATTTTTGCGTGTATAATTTTTCACAGGTTTTTTTTTGTTGTATTTTTGACATTTTACTGTTGTGGACATAATTCCTATTCAAATAATATTAAAATGCTATTTCACTGTGTTTTTATGTCTCCCGGTGGAAGCCGGGGGACATATTGTTTTAGTGCCCGTTTCTTCCGCTTCTTCTTGTTGTTTCATGTTGTTGTTGTTGTTGTTCAGGTTCTTCAACACTTGGTTTCTGTGCAATAAGTCTTGAAGGACTTGACAGAATTTGATGAAACTTGGTAGGATTATGTATCTAGGCAAGACCTAGGTTGGGATTGTATTTGGATGACCTTGAGCGAATTCTCAAGGTCACAGGGTCACTTATGTGAAATTGGTTTTTCGTTCAATAAGT
Organism: Hermodice carunculata; assembly: GCA_964020975.1. Taxonomy (NCBI): domain Eukaryota; kingdom Metazoa; phylum Annelida; class Polychaeta; order Eunicida; family Amphinomidae; genus Hermodice; species Hermodice carunculata. The sequence continues at coordinate 91,269,126 of OZ026625.1, forward strand.
CATGAAGAACTTGATGGAATTTGATGAAACTTGGTAGGATTATGTATCTTGGCAAGGCCTAGGTTGGGATTGTATTTGGATGACCTTGAGCGAATTCTCAAGGTCACAGGGTCATTTATGTGAAACTGGTTTCCGTTTGATAAGTCATGAAGAACAGGATGGAATTGGATGAAACTTGGTAGGATTATGTATCTTGGCAAGACCTAGTTTGGGATTGTATTTGGATGACCTTGATCAAATTCTCAAGGTCACAGGGTCACTTATGTGAAATTGGTTTTCGTTCGATAAGTCAAGAAGAACAGGATGGAATTGGATGAAACTTGGTAGGATTATGTATCTTGGCAAGACCTAGGTTGGAATTGTATTTGGATGACCTTGAGGGAATTCTCAAGGTCACAGGGTCACTTGTGTGAAATTGGTTTCCATTCGATAAGTCATGAAGAACTTGATGGAATTTGATGAAACTTGGTAGGATTATGTATCAAGGTAAGACCAAGGTTGGGGTTATATTTGGGTGACCTTGACCTAATTTTCAAGGTCACAGGGTCATTTATGTGAAATTGGTTTCTCTGCAATAAGTCTTGAAGAACTTGATGAAAATTGCTAGAGTAATGTATCTAGGTGAGAGCTAAAATAGGATTGTAATTTTCAAGCAAACTTGGTCATTTGTAATTTGTTATCACCTGTAGCTTATTCAGAGACGTAAGTGTTCCACCGGGAGACATTTGATTTTCTGTTGGAAAATCAGTCTGTTCTAGTTATTTTTATGGTTTTGTGCCGCCAGTGAAATAAGCGAAGATAAGAGTACAGGGAAATGACAGCAATTTACAGTATGCCAGTTGCTAATCTGGCAAGAAACAAAATATTTTGCCATGTCTGACACAAGGATCTGCCTGTACTTAGTGGTACATGTATTTCTGTTGAATGATATGGGCCAATGCAACATCACAGGTATATATGAATGTCCCATGTTATAAGTGATGACTTATCCTTTCTTTGGCAAAGCCTACATGACCTTGGACATTCCAGGGCTGGATATTTGATAGGGCGAGTGAAAAGTCTGAGCCTGTGCAATTCTGATGAAGCATGTGTTCCTAATTCTGGCAAAGGTGCCGGACATGTAGTAAAACACTGTGATATCAGGCCTTGATATCTATTAAAATTGCCTGCTAAACAGCTCATTATCAGGCACCCATTACTGGGTATCTCTCATACATAGGTGAAGTAAAAACGGTCATTCAGCAAGCACTTACGATTTGTATAATTCACAAAAAGGTAGAGCGTTATGGAAAGTCTTCCCTGATTGTTATTAATTAAATGAATACATAAATAAAGAATCACGGCTTATATTCTGTACTGGAATTAATGAAGAACAAATCAAGGAAAGAAGCTGGCCTGCCTTGGGAACTTTGACAAGGTGAAAAACTCAGCCATATGAGTCCAATTAAAGTGGAGCCACATCTAACAGGTTTGAGTTGTGCCTGATAAAGGTTTTATTGATTATTTCTGCAAATATTATGACATGCACTTGGAATTATGGTTTTGATGTGATTATTTTCATCACATAATTGGCTCTCAGTTAAAAGCCGGGATAAGGCCTGCACTGAAAAAAATGACAGCCTCAGAAGCAAAGTTCACATTTTTCATTTTTTTTTTTGGTCAAAATATGTCAAATTTATTATTGATGGAATCATTAGCTGTATGACCGTGGAAGAACGAACTTCATTGTAAGCTACTGTTCCATATGGTGGAGTTCCTGGTTGCTATAGCCAGGGATATATTTAAATTATAATAATGATTACCTGATCTTGCCTTCTTTGACCCCAGTTTCTTTGAACCTGGTCATTTATAAGCTCTTTTTATAATCCATATATTTCAGTTGCCCCCGCATAACAACATTGTAAATCTCCTGACTTTATGGGCATTCAAATTCTACAGAATTTCTACCTATTTTCTGTGTGTTGACAATGTAAGCTATTAATAAATTGGAAGTAGAGGATTTAACACAGAAATCCGTAGGTCAGAGCTTTCATGAATGTGGAGCTCAAACTGGCTGCTCCCCCAGCTGTCCATCAGCAATTGTTTAACTGGCTGCTCCCCCAGCTGTCCATCAGCAATTGTTTAACTGGCTGCTCCCCCAGCTGTCCATCAGCAGTTGTTTAACTGGATGCTCCCCCAGCTGTCCATCAGCAGTTGTTTAACTGGCTGCTCCCCCAGCTGTCCATCAGCAGTTGTTTAACTGGCTGCTCCCCCAGCTGTCCATCAGCAATTGTTTAACTGGCTGCTCCCCCAGCTGTCCATCAGCAATTGTTTAACTAGCTGCTCCCCCAGCTGTCCATCAGCAGTTGTTTAACTGGCTGCTCCCCCAGCTGTCCATCAGCAATTGTTTAACTAGCTGCTCCCCCAGCTGTCCATCAGCAATTGTTTAACTGGCTGCTCCCCCAGCTGTCCATCAGCAATTGTTTAACTGGCTGCTCCCCCAGCTGTCCATCAGCAATTGTTTAACTGGATGCTCCCCCAGCTGTCCATCAGCAATTGTTTAACTGGCTGCTCCCCCAGCTGTCCATCAGCAATTGTTTAACTGGCTGCTCCCCCAGCTGTCCATCAGCAATTGTTTAACTGGCTGCTCCCCCAGCTGTCCATCAGCAATTGTTTAACTGGCTGCTCCCCCAGCTGTCCATCAGCAATTGTTTAACTAGCTGCTCCCCCAGCTGTCCATCAGCAATTGTTTAACTGGCTGCTCCCCCAGCTGTCCATCAGCAATTGTTTAACTGGCTGCTCCCCCAGCTGTCCATCAGCAATTGTTTAACTGGCTGCTCCCCCAGCTGTCCATCAGCAATTGTTTAACTGGCTGCTCCCCCAGCTGTCCATCAGCAATTGTTTAACTGGCTGCTCCCCCAGCTGTCCATCAGCAATTGTTTAACTGGCTGCTCCCCCAGCTGTCCATCAGCAATTGTTTAACTGGCTGCTCCCCCAGCTGTCCATCAGCAATTGTTTAACTGGCTGCTCCCCCAGCTGTCCATCAGCAATTGTTTAACTGGATGCTCCCCCAGCTGTCCATCAGCAATTGTTTAACTGGCTGCTCCCCCAGCTGTCCATCAGCAATTGTTTAACTGGCTGCTCCCCCAGCTGTCCATCAGCAATTGTTTAACTGGCTGCTCCCCCAGCTGTCCATCAGCAATTGTTTAACTGGATGCTCCCCCAGCTGTCCATCAGCAATTGTTTAACTGGATGCTCCCAGAGCTGTCTTTCAGCTACCATCAAACTAGATTCTCGCCTTCTTGTAGCTATCATTAGCCACCATTAAGCGATGTTTTCCCAGTTGTCCATCAGCTGCCATTAAACCTGACGTTCTGCCACTTGTGTGTCAGGAGCCATTAAACTAGAGACTCTGTCAGCTGCCCACCAGCTGCCATTAATAGGATGCTGTGTCAGCTGTGCATCAGCTACTGTGAAACCAGATATTATCCCAGCTGTGTGTGGGCTACCATTAAACTAGCTGCTTTGTCAACTGTGCATCAGCTACTATTAAAGTAGATTCTTTGTCAGCTACCATTAAACTAAATGCTGTACCAGTTGTGCATCACTTACCATTAAATTAGATGCTATAACAGCTGTGCATCAGCTACCATTAAACTAGATGCTGTGCCAGCTGACTCAAATAAAACCCATACTCTGAACAGGGATGTGTCAATGTTCTGGTCAGAATTGTCAGCAGGAACAAATGACCAAGTCATAGAAACATATTTCATAAAATACTGTATACTATAGTATACATAAGTTGCCCCTTTATAAAGGAAGAAGGGACAGACTTATATGATCAGGGACATGTGAGAAACTGACCCAGTTGATTTAACCAGGGAACAAAATGAAAAAAAAAGTGTTAAAGTCCCATAGCTTTGAGGAGCAGATAAATTCAAATTGGTCTCCGAATGAGACAAAGTCAGGCGACCAGTATACACTTCTGCACCTCTGTACGGCATCGTGTGAAATACAAAAAACGGAGGCCTGATCTTAGGTATATAAACTGTTATACCATGCCTCCTTTGTTTTCTCAAGGGATATATATGTCACTTGCTTACACATAGATCCCTGCTTTATTTTCCGTGGCTAAATTTCAACACTGGACTGATTTGCTTTGGTGAATACATTTTAAAATGCATTTATATTCATGAAAACAAAGAAGGCATGGTATAAAAAGGATACATCCCTTGTTCTCGTGATTTATCTGGAATCCCTGGAACTTGGGATGTATCCTCTTCATAATGCCGACCCCTGCACATCAGACCAGTTGTTTTTATACCCCCTACAATCATAGATTTTGTTTGTTGGGGTGTATTAATTGGAGTAAACTTGTCCGTCCATCTCTCTGCAGATTACACTTTGGTGTGCACAACTTCTCCTACACATTGGGATGGACTTTATTCCAACTTGGCACAATAACTTCATGATATGTATATGTGCATGAAGGCAGGGATTTCAGATTTGAATAGATATCTCTTTTGATTGCAAGGCAATCTTTGAAGGCTGCATGGCCTTTCTGAAACACAGTGTTGTGTGCACGACTCCTCCTGCACTTTGAAGCAAATTTCTTTGAAATTTGGCACGATAACTACACACATGTAGATGTACATGAAGGCTGGAATTTCAGGTGCCGCTAGATCTCTGTGATTGCAAGACAATCTTTGTTGACTGTAGGACCCATCTCCAGGTGTAATCTTGTGTGCACAAATACTCCTGCACAGATTTCTGTGAAAGTTGGCACTGCAAGTAAACAAGATCATGTAGATGTGAACAAAGCCAAGAATCCCTGATACAACTACAGTAAAACTGCTCTAACCGTACACCTCCATATACTGAACACCTCTCTATACTGAACACCATTTCTTGGTCCCAAATATGTACTTCCAATGTAAGCAAACCTCCCTATATGGAACACCTCACTATACCGAACACTTTTTCAGTATGGGGAGGTTTTACTGTACGTGTAGATGTCTCCAGTTACACAGTGATCTTTGGCCTCCACAGGTTTGCATTCATTGGTCTAAACAGTCTTGTAAGATAATATTTGTACTCGGACATCCATATGTCCATCTCTGGACCCAGTCTTTTAAATGTTATTGTACTTCCATTCATAGATGACCTGCTTTATTTGACCACTTTTTCGACATGCTGGGATGGTGGTCACTCAATGCTGGGACCAATGTATGTCCAAGTAGGCGGATATCCAGTCTGTTGGTGACAGCTGGTCTAGTTAGTTCAGCCTATTTTTTTTTTATTTATGATCAGTCTGTCATCCATTGTCTTCTGTCTATCCTCATTAGCTCAGTATATCTTATTTTACACCCAGTTGTCTGTTGTATTTCTTTATCATGGTCGAGTTGCAGTTCACAGATTCAACATCTCCAAACGTGTTAAGCAGACTCTCTCCAAACCTGATGGGGATGCACCCTGCATGGTTCTGTACCACTTTATACAAAGGGTAATGCTGCTTTGATTTTTATTTTTTATTTTTTACCCCTTGACCTATGAGGCTGAAGGGTACATATTATCACAACCTCTTGCCTGCATGTTTTGGTCCATCTCTCTGTTGGTCTGTCAGGTCTTATCTCCCGTCACCAGGCAACCACTGTAACCCTTGACTAGAAGGAGCTGGCCATCTTAATTTCACCGGAGCCAAACGTCTTATAGTTTTTCAGAACCCATTGAAGGTCAAGGTCATCTCTCTATTTTACCCAATGTCTAGAGGTGAATGCACAAAGTAACATTACCACTGTAACTCTTGAATGGATTCACCTGGCCATCTGAATTTGACATGGCCAAAGCATCTAGATGTGTTTCAGAAGCCTATAAGAGGTCAAGGTCATAGCTCTATATTTAATTCCTTCTCAGAGGTCAAAGATCACTAATCATATCTATAAAGCTAATCAGGAAAATACTGCGTCTTAGGGTGCAATACATGTTTTGGCATATATCTGGAAACTGGTGTAATATTGGACCATGATTACTATATAATTGAATGGGAAAGGACACATGTGCTCATGTACTTTCATGTGTGGCTGTTACATTTGACCTTGTGTGACCTTGAAAGGACAAGGTCAGGGCATTATGTTGGCTGGTATCTTGAAAACAGTGTATACTTCAGGATCATGGTTACTATCACACATTAAGAGGATATGACATTTGGAAGTGTCACAATTGACCCACGAATAGGGTGACCTTGAAAGATCATATCAAGGTCAGGCAACTAAAGTATTGAATTATATCCAGAAAGGGGTGAATTTTTTGGGGCCATTGTTCCCATTAAACGTTAACAGGAAGGGAAGAATGTGCTTTTATTTGCAACTGTCACATTTGACCTTGAGTGACCTTGAAAGGTAAAATCAAACTCAGCATTCCTTAATTTCAGGATTACAAATTTTCTGGGAGGCTATGAACCAAGGGAGCCAAGGGGCATCAATATTGTGCTTGGGAAAATTTTCTGCACTTTTTGTCTGGAAAATCTTCAAAAATCTTTTGTGAAACTGACCTCCATGTATCTAACAAGTGGTGCTGCGATTGTTTCTATGTTTAATGACTTTTTTGTGTGTTTCTGCAATTTTCACCTTTTAAAACTCCTTGCTGGGTTCTCTTCAAACTTGATGGGAATGTAGCTTGATTTGTTTCCATCAGAGTTGTTCATTAGGTGGCACTGCTGATATTTCCAAAATTTACCCAAATGTTGAAAATTATGTAAAGATCGACAGAAGTAAAATCCTATGGTTACAAAAGAGATGCAACTGTACGTGAATATACATGTACATGTATATGATTTTTTTTCCAAAATTGTAAATAAGATCAAACTTTAAGACATCTTCTCTAAAACTGCATGGCAAACTACTTTGAAATGTAGACCTTTTGAAATCCAGTTGCTGGTTGTGGCCACCAGGATCAGAGAACAATAGTACTTTGTGGGAGGGCAAGACAGCAAATGAGTGTCATCATGTAGACAGTATCATCACTGATCATGCCATGATGATGTATGTTTGAAACTATTGTACAATATATTTTATTGGTGCCCAGAGGTCAACATGTTTGGGTATAATTGTGAGGTGCCAGACTGTCTTTCCAACACACGAACACAGAAATGCTTGTATTTGGAGAAATATCCATTGATAAATTGGATTACCTTCAATTGCTTCCGATACATGTTGCACTACCCAATGCATGTTAAGGCAGGTTGACCTTACTTGGCACCACCATAACAATAAAATCAACCATATGCACCATTATTGTGTTGAGGTGGCCAGAGTCAGTAACTTGATTTCAGAAGGTCTGTACAGTGGTACCTCTCTTGAGAGACCCCTCTAATGAGAGACCGCATATCTTTTTAAGACCGCTCTCGCAGAAAGCTGCACTATCTTTTCCATGTTGTTGTACCTCTAATGAAAGACCACCTGTTTTGAGAGACTGCATTTTGACCCGCTGTAGGGGTGGTCTCTCAAAAGAGGTACCACTGTATTGCATTGGAACACTGTTGTGTACCCCAAGTCTATACTTTGTTCAACAGCTGGTGCTACAACTTTTTTTTCCATTTTTAAAGATTTTGATTCATTGTTATTATTTTTTTTTTTTTAAGGTTTTGCAATTCTCAACTTCTTCCCAAGCTGTATGTTGGATTTTCCTCAAATTTCAGGGGAACATCGTATGACTATCACTCATACTGCAATTTGGTTGTTCACTTGGTGGTGCTTCTTATTTTTCATTTTCTGATTTTTGAACAATTTTGTAAAAATTACATAAATGATCGGTAAGAGTATTACTGGTGTTGTGGATGTGATACTGATGTATTTTGATTGGCCAGCTCTTCAACTGCACATGAAATAGACCTGGTACAGATCATTTCTCTTATATGCAGATGTTTGTAAAGTGCCATAGTGAAACATAGTCATATTAACTCTTTCAACGCCAGCTCCAACTAAAATCGAACTACTGAAGACAAATTGCTTTCAATTATTATGAGGATGCTGGATTTATATTCCTTGTGATAAGATGTCGACCTTTCATTCAAGTACATGTACTAGCATGCCTATAGTTCCAGAGAAGAAAATACAGTGGTCCTCCTCTTATAAGGCCACCCCAAATGCAGCCAAAAAGTGTCCCTATAACAGGGTTGGCCTCTCTTGAGGGGCAGAATATAATGGAAATACCATACATTCCGCATAAGAATGCTGGCCTTTCAAGAGGGGTGGCCTCTGTCGAGAGGGGCCGTATAAGAGGGGGACCACTGTAGTGCAGGTCAACAGCTTTTCTCAGCACCCGAGGAAAGCCGTCCGTTGACTCAGTCCAAAACTTGGCACTGAAATAGTTAAAGTCGGGTGCTGAAGTAATATCATGGTGAATGACTCTAGCTTGGGTTTTCTCAACAAAGTGTTCAGCAAGTCCTCATCAAACTTGATTGGGATGTACAGTGGTCCCCCTCTTATAAGGCCACCCCAAATGCACTAGAAAAGTGGCCTTATAAGAGGGGTGGCCTCTGTAGAGTGGTAAAATACAATGAAAATGCTCTACTTGCTGCATGGAAAAGTGGCCCTTGTGGAGGAAATTTGTCCCCCCCCCCCCACACACACACACATGTACCAGATTTTTCAAGCTTGAAGCCAAAAGAATTTACTGGGCAATATTCTCTGGAATTTTGAAAGGTCATGTCACCAAATGACCTTTAACCTTTCAGAGGTGATGCAGTTGAAATGACCAGGGTAAAAGGATTGCTCTGTGGCCATTTCTACAAGAATTAACAACACTTGTTAACACATTACAGACTCACAGAAATGTATTAATATTCATTATATTTATACAGTGAGATACTTAAAAGTAGTCCCCCCTGGGTGTGTGCAATTCCTATTCATGAAAACATGTCTGTGCCCAGAGGATCCCACAAAGAAGATCACACAGCTAGGAGATTGCCAGCCGCCAGTGTCGTGTAGCATGCGCTTTATTGGGAATCAAAGAAGCAATAAAGACAGATAAAGCTGAAGTAGAGAATTCCCCCTGTGGGTGGGGATTAGACTTAGTGGATGTAAACAGATTAGAGAAGTGATGGGCTCCACTAGAATAGAGTGAACCCTGCTTTAGGAGACCACTAGAATGGGACATGAAAGTGATGTGGAAGCTAGGGCAGCTGGCCCAAGTCATCACGATAGGAGAAGGGCTTGGGACCAGAGCGGGGTAGAGTTTTAGAAGGGGCTTAAATCTTTGTGAGGTACAAAACTTACAGTGTTAAGGTGTACGTATGAGATGGTGCATTCTTAGACACTCAGGGAAAATAACATGAATTGAAAAATGTTGCATTTTACCAGCTTTTACGTCTTCATTGTTTCTCACACAAAAGAAAAAGACTGCAAGTGAGGGACTAATCTTGTTGGTATGTGGACAAGACGTGATGCCCATCTCAAGTGGTATTTAGATGCGTAGAGAAAATCAGTGGGAAAGACAAGTTCCTTATGTGAGAAAATAGATATAATTAACTTATTTCATGCCAAGGTGGTCATGCAGTGCTGGTAAAAGCTGTCGTTTGTGGCTATTTTGCATCTCATGGTATCGTCATGCCTTGGCTGGGGCAGATTGGAGAGGACATTACCACCCACAAATGCAGCAAGCCTGGCACAAGGGCAACTGGAGATAATTTAACTTTCATGGTAATCAAAGAAACATTGACTTGATCTTCTCTGGTTCAAGTCACCCACAAGTGCACAGATATAAATATTGTCACTTCGTCCCTGGTCAGAATAAGAGTGAATCAGTAGCTTTCCTTGGCAATGGTCGAGCGCAGGCCGTCCGTTACCCACACCAAGGAAAACTGTTGACCTGGGTCATGTTGCAGGTTGTATGTATAATACTCTGTTAAAATGTCCATTAACAAAAAAATTGAAGTCAAGACATTCAAGCAGACATCAATTTACATCTGGATGTTATTGACCAATTTGGTAAGGTCGGGGTTAAACGTGTTCAGTCAAAAGTTGTGTAGAAAAGGTAAGTAGCTATAGGTTATGGTGCATGTCTTGTTATGTTATCGTTGGAATGGAAGGCAAATTTGTCTGACATTTCATTCGAAAAGTATTATATGTAGAAACTCCAAAACGTGGCACAATTATACTTCTATAGATGAATTCTCGCCTTTTTATTATGAGAGATCATGCTTTTCAAAATTATGCAAATGAGGGCTAATTGAAGTTTTAAATCTTCAATATCTTATATACTATATTAAATGTGGTTCCGAGTGTATAGGAGTTTGATCACAGCAAGGCAAAGGTCATCCCAAATGTCAAGGTCATAGGTCATGTCAAGGTCAAAGGTCAATTTTAGGTCAAAATGTCATTTTAAAGGTCAGGGCTCACTTCAGGTAGGTCATCTCAAGGTAAAAGGTCATTTCAAGGTCAAAGGCCACTTATGATGGTGGCTTTCATCTTAGTCATAACTTGGACAATTTTTACCTAATTTTGATCCTGTTGGGCTCAAATTGTAGCTACTGTAACACTGAACAGTTTTGAAACTTACATGTGACCTCTGAATGTCAAAGGTCAACGTCATTTGGACCTTTGAAAGTTTCACCCAGCCATATTTTGGCCAATTTCCATCCAATTCTAATCATGTTGGACTCAAATTGTAGGTATTGGAACACTGCACATTTTTGTAAGAACATGTAACCTCTAAAGGGCAAAGGTCAAGGCCATTTGGCCTTTTGAAAGTTTCATCTTGCCATAACTTGGCCACTTTTCATCTGATTTGGTTCATGTTGGGCTTAAATTGTGGGTATTGTAACTACTACATTTTTGCAATGTACATCTGACCTGTAAAGGTCAAAGGTCAAGGTCATTTGGACTTTGAAATTTTCATCCAGCCATAAGCTTAATGGAATGTGAAGTACCAAAAGACAAAAAGTTGTAGCATTTAATATTTTCAACTTTTGAACGCTCACAGACAGATTTGCTTTGAAGCAAATCTTCTTTTCTTGTTGATACTGAATCCATCCTCATACTTATCTTAGTTGAGAATCTGTTCACTATGTGACATGATGTACATGTATCATTTTTACTGTTCATCCGCTGAATTGTATAATTATTTAGCTGACAAAAGCTTCATGTGTGGATACATCCCAGTGCTTATAAAGAGGCCAACACATTGAGAAATTGATGTACAAAATGGTGCCATTCTTGGCAAAATATACAATAGAGCTTAATTGTTTGTAGACTTTCAAGGTGAGGAGTAGGTGTCATCATGGTGTTTGTTTTATATTTCTGGTGCAGGATGTCCATTTTTGCAGTCCTTGTTAGGATTTCCCTTGGTTTGTACAGGTGGTCTAGCTACAACTGTTTATTTTACAATCACTGGGACTGAATATAATGCCCCAGTTTGTTTCCACTTCAGTTATACACTGGCAGGTGGTTTAATTAGGATAAGCTATCCAGCTAGAAAGGGTACATATTAGTTCAGGGGTAAGTCAAATGGTTCTTATCTGAACCTGTACTATACAAATTTAGTAATTGTGGTTTGTTTGACAGGTATTCTTCTTTCATAATGAAGCTCTGCATTTATAAGCAAAACTTCACGTATTTAGCTAATTCATCATTTGCCATGTTCATATTTATTCATTATTATGTGGGTTGTTTTTGCTGAATGTTTAGCTGAGACAAGGAGCTGCTACTCAGAGAGACATGTATGGATAATACAGGGACAGATCTAGTCTTCAAAATTTTGTAGCCAAAATTGGAAATATTAATACAATAAACAATGATTTTGTAGTAGCCCTTTAATAATTCATTTTAAAATATTTTAGCCATGTACACATTTCATTAGCCAAATTCAAGAAACATTAGTATTTGGCTAATTGGCTAATGGTCAGAGCAGTCCCTGGTAATAGGCTCTGAAACATGCTCTGGGTAGTTACCCACTGAAGACCCTTTAGTTTATTTGGCCTAATACAGCGTATGTCAAAATTTTACAGAGGAACGTTTGCAATATGGACAATAGTAATTCCATATGTATATAGGTTAGACAGGGACAGGTTAGCTTATGCAGAGTAAAGAGTTCGGACTGTGGAATAGGGTAATGACTACTAGGAAGTGGTTCTTGACAAAAAGACACAAAAACAATTGTTCAAAATGATAGCATTGTGTCACTTAAATTCTAAACTGTCCTTTATGTAGAAAAATTGATTGTTAATTCATACAAAGAAACTTAGCCTCTAATCAGTTTTATGTGATACTTAAATATGTCAATTAATTATGCATTTTTTTTGGGGGGGGGAGGGGGGTATAGCATCAAATCACTTGATTCTGGTGTAGCATGAATCTCACTAAACTTCATGATAAGCCCTCTTTATTGCAAATCACAGTGGAAGTTTTTAACAAACACTAATTAAAGATAACATCTGTTAGGCTATCAGTGATCTCATTGCTGACTGATCCACTTGTATAACACTGTAAATTTACTCACAAAGTGCAAGAAAAAACACATTTTTAGAAGGCATACAAACCTAAGATTCCCACGTGGAACTTTGGTAATGTTTCTTGGAAGCAGTGTCTGCACAGAAATTGTAATAAAAGTGTAGATAAGTGACTGTCGTTCTTTGATATAAATTTTTGTTTCAGCTTGTACTTTTCATTTATTTCTGCATCTAATTTGAGGCAAACTGTAGAACACATTGCAAATGAAAAAAAAAAAACTGTCATAAATTTTAAATAATTGTTGTGTGTTCCTGAGATACAGATGTTTGTTAGAATGATGACTCACCAAAGGAAACTGCTTTTCACTGACTAATGACATAACGTCACCAAATTTTAAAAATCTGAGACACTCTTTTTTATTCATTGCTTGATCTTTAGTGTTCTACAGCTTTGAGGTGCCTCTCTGCAAAATGGAATGGCCTGAATCAGTATTTGTGGTAAATCACGATGATGTTTTGTGCAATTGTTCTGCAAACATTGCCATCAACCGACATTATAAAATTATAATTAACAGAATCTTCAGTTTGTTAACTTTCAGAAAATGTATACTTTATCTCACTTTCTATATGAATCAAGGGTTATACATGTTATATATGTAACAATTTGTGAAAGTTCCTGCTAACCTAATACATATATCCTTAAAGACTCCACAGCTGATATGTAGTATGCCACACAGCATATACTGACCCTGGCCTAGCTGCTGGACAGCTTTGAGGACACTGATAAAGGAGGAAGTAAATCTTGTTAAGTGTAAAATAAAATGAAACATTACAACTTGACTCCCTCCTTTGTCAGTGCCCCCAAGCTGTCCCAGCAGCTAGGCCAGGGTCAGTGTGGGGTGTGGCATACCAGATGGTGCTGTACATAGCCTCATGTGAAGTCAAATGTTTCTAACAGGGAAGGGTAAGTGTGACCGGTGCCGTGTCATTCCCTCTTCTCAAGGTAAAGTTAACCCTCGTCCACCCAAAAAAGCTTGAATTAACATTTTGGTGAAGTTATTTTGTTATGTATGATTAAATTTTTACCATCAGTTCTGCTTGCTAAATGTTCAGCTAAAAATATATATCTGTACTTTTCCTGCAGTGTGGATTTTTTTACGCACCTGCTCTTGGAAATAGCTACACATAGTAACATTTTGGGCACATAACAATTTTTCGTTGTGGTATATGGGTTAATGTGCCAGTCTGTGGGGTGTACCAGTCCAATGCGTGTGCTAATTATAGCTGGTGGGGCTGCCTTTGAACATGTCACACATTTCCTTCTTTGAAACAAAATCAATGAGACACTGCACAAGTAAGTTTGATTAAAGGAACATGCTTTTGGGAGACTAACGCTGGAAAAATACATAAAAATTATCATAAGCTGCACTTGGTATGTTGTGTTGCTCGAGGGATATTCCTCTTAGGGTAGAGACAAAAATTGTAAGAAGCACGGAGAGCCGTTCAATTTCAAGACGTAAATGAATCAATTATTGACTAAAGTTGCTGTGACTCAGAGTCAGCGTAAAAAAAAAGTGTTCCATGTAATATACCACCAGGGTGTTGTTCTCCTGGGAAAATACACGCTTCCCATTGTAGGCTTGTCATTTCTGATGAAAGACTCAAATTTCAGAAATGACTGGCGGTGTTCAGGCTGCAATGCTGAGCTGGGGCAAGATTTATTTCATGTGAATTAAGCCTGGAACCGTTATGCGATTCTTGTGATTTATATCTGTGTCTGTGTCAACAGAGTGGAAATTTAATTTCATGAGCTTATGATCTGTGACCACATCTATAAGTTAACCTGTAGTTGGGGACAGACATTTATCAGCTGTACATTTTAAGTCAAATATCTGGGAACCTAGTGAGTAATCTTGTAAAAAGGGAAGATTTACCAGGTCTGGGGAATGTGTTTTTTCTTTTCTCATGTGTATATTCATTAGATTTTACTAGCTTTTGAAAAGGTACAATGGGAGACTTAGTCTGTGATGTGAAGTTTGGTTTTAAATTCTGAACATTCCATTGTAGATAAAAAGGGGGGTTAATATTAGTATCAAATGCACAGTCTGTAGTCATGGATATATTTTCATGCAAGGTATGCAATTTGGCTTCAAGGTCATGTACAAAATCAGTTTCCCAGACACGTAATCCATTTCTGTCAGAAAAATATACTCTATTTTGCTAATGATGCAGATGTCACTGTGACCCAGTACATCAAGACTGGTAAGTATGAGACATCAGATAAAGTTCATTTGATGGGCTGAGAGATGGGTTTCAAATAAGATACAGGGGAATATGTTAAGTATAACCTGTACAAAGAGACCACTATATCATAACCATGCAACCTTAATAGCTCTGTTTTTGTTGAAGTTTTGAAATAAATTGAATTTTATGTCAATTCTGTTCCCTTGGTATGGAACTATTTTTTTCAAGTCCTTGAATGATCTTGCTTGAATATGTTGTAAAATACACATGCATCAAAATGCACCCTAGAATATTTCAGTATGGTCTCCTCTGAACAGGTGCTGCTTCTAAAGAATCGATGGCCTGTCAAGAGTTGAATGGAGTAACTCTTTAAAGTACATAATGCAGCCTGGGACTTATTACCATAAGGAATATTGGCCTTTAGCTTCATAGCCCTGTACATGTAGATCATAAGGCCCACAGTGATATGAAAAACTGAAATGATTGAAATAATAGAGCAGACCTGATAATGCTGTAGAATAAGCTGAGTGACTGGGTTAATGGTTTTGTTCTCTCACAATATTTACAACTACCTGTCATTGATATTTTAACCTTTCCCCACTTAAAATAGCCAGAAACGGCTGGTGGCCAAATGTCATCTGCTTCAGTGTTTTTAACTAATTCCAACAGTAATGAAAAATAATTGGACAGAGAATTGTAGATGAGACCTATCAAGATCACATACCCCAGGTCAACGGCTTTCCTCAGCTTGGGTTGGGCACTTAGTGCCCTATTTATCCCAAGGAAAGTTATTGATTCAGTCTTAATTCAAGAGGAAAGGGTTAACTCATTAATGCTTGATTATACGGAGTCTGCCCTTACCCAAAAAAGGCCTTGCTGCTAACAAGTGTTCCTGGTAACTAGCGGATATACTTTTCCACTAGTGTGAGCCGTCAAGGGGAAAGGGTTAACTCATTAATGCTTGATTATAAGGAGTCTGCATGAGTAGGTGTATTTTGCATTGCCTTCCAAGTCACACTTCAGCTGCCCCTATGACAGCAAGAGCAGGAATCAGTTGGCAGTGCAGAGACCACTGGCATGCATGCGCATGTTGGTGCCAGTAATTATAAATAAAAGTCATACTGTAACAGGAATTTGCGTTCACACAGATTCTCATTTAATCTTAGCTAAATATGCATGTAAGTTAATCATTGGAGTTGACAGAGTTACTGTACATGTTCATGTAAGAATAAATAAGTAGCAAATTGTAGAGATCCCCTGATGATAAGGTGCACGAGCTGGGAATCCCAGCTGGCCGTCCATGTCTGCAGGAACAACAGCAAAGTGAGCAGTCAACGTCACTGCAGTCAGTGAACAGTGGACCTCAAGTGAACACTTCCTCAACTACCCCCACCGCAACCCAGGGGAGCTATAGGTTTTCACTCCATCTGTCTGTCAGTCCATCTGTCTAAAAATGCCTTTGATCCTTATTCAGAAAATGCTTTTATCTGATAGGTATCCACAGGGAAACAAAATTGGTAACATCGTACGACAGTGCCGATTTTTTTACAAAAAGCAATAAAAGAGCTTAACCTATTTGTTCTTATTAGATTTTCGTATCCAATCAAACTCTATAACAAAATTAGTGGCCAGAACTACATTCATAGATTGACGTTTCCTTACAACAAAAGTAATGTTGCACCATTGGCATAAAATTGTCAGCCACGCGTCAGATGGCTGTAGTAAAATGGCATGAAGTTCATAACAGTGGAGTAGTTCAAACATACAGGTGTTTTTATGAAAACTTGTAATTCATCTGTTTACAGGAGAAAAAAGATCGACATGATGGGGTCATGAGGAATAGATTGAGACAGCGTTTGTTTGTTGCTGTTGAGCTGTTTCAAACTCGTGTTGTCTCAATCCGTTGCCCATGACCCCACCATGTGGAATACCCAAGGTCCAAATTAGCTAGTACTGTCGGTAGCCGCCTAAGCGCCAGGGTCATTTCCTGGTGCACCTTGCGGCAGGTTAGGTTGTTTCAATATAGCAGCCACATTGTGCCATTGTACAAGGAAATGACATCGCAATGTTGATCGTTATTTTCCAAGGTACGACGGAAGTATTTACAAGCTACAATGACAGTCTACAATTGCAAAGTTCCTGACTGTAAGCCAGACACAAGGAAACAGGGTAGATTGGATAAATACCCCTGGATGCAAGGGGTAGCTTTCTACGGTTTTCCTCCAAAGAAACACAGAAACCACGGGAGTGGTTGAATATGGTGAAAAGACCAGAAGATTATGAACCACCAGGCAAATTTGACAGAATTTGTTCAAGACATTTTGTTGGAGGTAAAGGTCTGACACCAGAACATCCAGCGACCACATTATTTCCATATAACAACTGGACGATTGCAGAAATACAACACACAACAAACCGATGGCAGAACTGTGTGAGACGGCTGAGGATCGAGTGACCTACCCAGCAACGGAGAAAGACCAGTTGCCAAGTACAATGTAGAGAGCGGGGGTGCGATCGCTGCGTTGCAGCGGTAGCTCACAGTACTAGCTAATTTGGACCAAAGCTATTTTAAATGTCCGGGCATTTTTCCAATATGAGTACAATCTGCAGATCCCATTGGCCTCTTGTGGGGGGACTCATTATGTACTGCTGCACAACTGCCCTTTTGCAATATGGGACTGTGCTGATACGGTAGAGCAATAACTCTGCGTTCTCTCATTGACCGCCATGTGGCGCTGCGGACGGCTTTCATCCGGGTATTCAATAGCGGGTCAACCTGAGTTGCGTCGCATACTATGATGTGTTAACGCATGGTGCAAACTGAGCGTTTTTCTTGGCGAATGAAATAACCAAGTGTAACTCATAATCATGATAATGTTGTCATTAATAAATACTTTTTGTAGAAAGTAATGCAATCAAGGAATCAACCCAATACACATTGTTGTGGAGTTAATCACATTTGATTTTAATTTTAATTTAACTTTTAATGCTACCTGCCGACCCTCCCCCCACACCCATCCACACACATACAGTAACACTGTAAAGCTTGGGAATTCATCTACAATAACATTTTCTGATGAGGTTGTCTACTTGTCTTTATTTTTGACACAATGACAACACACCTGGCAAATAAAATACAATCGACTTCTTACAGTGTTGCCAACCCTCCCGAATTACCCGGGAGACTCCCGGAATTTTATGCCTAAAATTCTTGAAAAAGTGTGGATTTTTGACAATTTTGAGGCACCTGCCGGAAATTCATCAATATTTCCCTTCTATATTTCATATTAATTTATCAATCTCCCTTATTTTTACTTTGTATCTCCCGGATTTTAAGTCTGGCAGGTTGGCAACACTGTAATCTTAAAACGCGATGACCAATGTTGTTTTATCCTACTCGATTCTCCATTATCGCCCGTGATGAACCGGGTCACATTAAATCCTTGCAACAGGAGTCTTACGAAATCCTAATGTGAGTCCATATTATGTGCTATGTCGATAATTTGTCATATGTGATCATTGCATTATCTTGATAACTGTGGAAGAATATTCTTTATTATTGCATTTCTTTCGACCATTCACATAGTCGAGTGGCTCTACGCAGGAATGTAACAAGCAGAATGCGGTTCCCGGTCACCGCGGTTCAAATGGATTTTTCACTTTTTTAACACAACATACGAACAAATGCATTCATGCTCTGCTATAATACAATCTTATCTTTCGTGTGTCTAAAATTTGTTAGCAGATATTACGTGAAAAGGAACATTTCTGGCACTTTGATTGGCGATACGTACAATGTTATCACAGTGTTTGCAAATCAGCCGAGACCAATGTTCACCCGCAGGCGAGTACCAGGCTGAAAGCGATGACACACGCCGTGTAGTGGAGGTTTCTGGAAACTTAAGAAACTGCCCTTCCGTATTGCTCATGGTCTTGGACCAGTAACCTCTCAAGGTCGGGTCAACTGATCCACAACTTTTGATCGAGTACTGAATACTGTTGCTGTGTCTATTGGATGTTAATATCACAGGAGCAGGGCATCCCAAGTTAAGTCCCATCATCATTTTGGATAGGAAAATACTTATCAACTGTGAGTTTTAGAAAGGCACTGCTACTCTATAAATATTTTAAATCATGTGATAACTTTGTGTATTTTTGGAGACATATTTGGCGCGGAACGGTTAATCATGGAGGTAAGGTACATAATGCACCTGTAAAAAAAAATCTAATCACATGACCCCCCATTTTCTTGGTTTTAACTTGCTGCTACCGGTACAAACTTGAAGCAGAATGCCAAGGAAGTTGCAGTTTTACGTTTCAAATAGGAGAAATAAGCCAGCGAATGTCGCTATTTTAACATGTAAATGCATTAGGCCTAGGTTACTGGTCCAAGACCTCATGGCTGAGAGACAAGGTGTAAATACTTGTGGCCATTGGCGAACAGTCCTGTGGCAATGAGGCAAGGGGTGAACACTTGTTTATAGCAGTGGGACAATCAGTGAACACTTGTGACAAGGGGGCAATGAGTACATACTTGCAGGAATGGGACAATGAGCAAACACTCATGGCAAAAGGGTAATGGCTAAATTTACCATTTGTGGAAATGAGGCAAGGACTGAACATTTAAGACAATGGGGCAGTGAGTAAACACTTGTGGGAATGGGACAATAAGGCAAGACTCGTGTTGGATTGAATAGTGATGCAAGGTGGTTTTAGATCTCATGTTAGATCTAGCTGCCACATTTTGACAGTTTATCCCCCATAATTGTAGTGTGGAAGATTTATGCAAAAGCAATTCAAAATGCCCATGTGACTGGTATGCTGTAGATATCATGGTATATACATATTGATTTCACTTATTCACTCCACTTCAAGAGCTGTGCACTGTTTGATATACACAATCTACATTGAGGGGTCAGCCATTTTTATCTACATTTTTGCATCAGTACATATAGTATGCGGGGGGCAAGATTAATGTGTGTTTTTAGCTAAAAGTGAAAGTGTTGTTCAATATTTATAGCCAAAAATCAACATTTTTAGAGTATTCTTTTGGGGGAAGGGAGGGGGGTACAAAAAAGAGTACTCTGCATATGCTTATGAAAATGTTGATAGTTTTGGCTGACCCTTTATTTGAACCAGTATCAAAGCATATTCAGTTTGCCTGTCAGGAAAAAATGTACACTGTATTTATTACTTGTATCTTTCAGCCACAAAGCCAAGGGGTGGGTAATTGTTAAGTGGTCACACAGCATGTGGCCATATGGATCTGAAATCATTTTGTGTAGGTGTCCGCAGAAACTGCAGCAACTATTGCTCCATCAGGAAAAATTTTCAAGAAGATAGAACTGATGGTACAGTGTGTTCTGTTACAGTGTTGATAGCAGACAGGTGGAGAATATAGGTCTGTTGTCATATTCTACCCATGATTATAGTTTACCTGTACGTGTGTTGCTCAGGATGGTCCCCAAAAAGGGGATGTGATTATGGTTCACAAAGAAAATAAAGCACTTTATATATATATATATATATATATATGTATATACACACATTTATGCCCCACACACACACTCACACCAAATCCAAAATGAGACAATTTAGAGTTGTATACTTCACACCACTGTGTGACTCAAATTTTCCATAACCAAATAATACACACCACCCTTATTTAGCCCATGTCCTTTAAAGTATATAGGGTTAACACACAAATGCTACTTGCCCTGGATGGACGGCAACCATTTAGTCTTACCTTACAAGTTTTCCATCGTTTGGTGGGGACGACAAGGCCCACCAATCTACAAGTTCCTCCGCACTAAAAAACCCCTTGGGGAAAAAGCGTAAGGCAACGTGGTCAACTTAAGCTTGTCTTGACGAGGTAAATTTGTTTATATCCTGGATATGCATTGCACTTGTGATACCTGTTTTAATTAAAGCGTACCCTCCACCTCACACCAACAAATGAATTGTGGCAGCATTAACCCAGCAGGTGGCACTGAGGGTGGAGGAGGGAAAATTTTCAAAACTGCAAAAACTTTTGAAACACGATTTGTAAGCTTTCGATGCTACTGGCAGCTAGTTCTAGGAAACTTTCCGAAAGTGACGCTAATTTGGTATTCATATTACATAATCACTAGTCCCTGATAGGCCTAGAGGTGATCTGGTTCGCCAATCAGGGACAAAGTGAGTGGTGCTGCATAAAATTCATCGCACACTTGGCACGTGACTCATTTATGCCCCACACACACACTCACACCAAATACAAAGTGAGACGATTTAGAGTTGTATACTTCACACCATTGTGTGACTCAAATTTTATATCCATAACCAAATAATACACACCACTGTTATTTAGCCCATGTCCTGTTGGGTATGTGGGGCTGAGACAACAAAAGCCGCCCGCCCTGGATGGACGGCAACCCTTTAGTCTTATCATACAATTTTCCATTGTTTGGTGCAGACGACAACGCCACTCCATATATATACAGTAGTCCCTCCTTTGAAAGACCACTCCTTTGGGAGACCACCTCCTTTGAGAGACCACAGTTGTCAGGTCTTTCTGTAGTACTTTTCATGTTATTTATACCTCCTTTGAGAGACCACCTGCTTTATGTGACCGCCCTTTGGGTGGCACTAGGGGTGGTCTCTCAAAAGAGGGACTATTGTATATTTATATTTAATTATGCCTCCCAGGCCTCTGCCCTCTAGTAGCAGGAGAGGGAGGAGAGCCTCTCCCCTCTAGTAGTAGGAGGGGGAGGAGAAGGAGGCCAGGAGATACATACATGTCCAATTAAGTCACTTTGTCCGTCCATCCATCCAACTTTTCTGCACTGTAACTTCAGCACTTTTTGATGTAGGGCTTTCATACTGCATAAGATTATAGTCCTCTATAAGGGCAAAGTTAACTTTACAAGGCCACAGGTTATTATAGTACAAAACATTACATGATTGTCCTTTCGGTTTTTTTACTGTTCATGACTATAGTTATTCCAAACGAGACATGTGATGTGATTACCTAGTTTATCAATGGGGGGGGGGTTAGTATTTAGACTTATGATCAAAGGGGTATTTGGTAGTACTTAGATCAAATATTCAGTCATGTGATCAAATCCATTTAATCTTATGAATAAATGTATTTGATCACATGATTAAATAGATTTAATCTTATATTCAAATTGATTCGTCCATAATGTACAAATATTTTGTCACATGTTTAAGGGATTTGTTCATGTTCAAATATTTGATGATATCATCAAATGCATTTGTTCACATGAACAAATGTTACCGGGATTTAAACATGTCAAATCAATGTAGTCATATCAATAAACTGACTTAGGTGAATGGTGAAATATATCTGATGATATGATCAAGTCAGGTGGTTTCCTTGTTGCAGCCTGGGCAGTGGTCCAAGGTCATGCAGGCAAGCTGTTGATAAATGGCATATCATGCCCAAAATGGTAGCTTTCCTTTGTGGGAGCTTCATTCAGACAGTGTACATGCAAGAAGACTGAGTCTCTGTGTGATTGGAAAATATACATTAAGGAAGCAAATCTAGTATATGGGATAAAGTTATAGAATATAGAGTCACCAGAGGGTAGCATTGTTTAGGGGTAATTTGTCAAGATTCCAAATACCAGTGAGAGAACTTATAGGCCTACATGCATTGATTGTCAGTATAAGTGTTTCCTGAAATAGATGGTGATAGGCACTACTGATATCAACCAACCAAATACACTACAGCCACCAGATGGCAGTACTTCTGAGGGGCTCCCTTATGAATAACCTGTCTGTTTTGATCTGGGTAAGCGTAGGAACTACTGCGTTATATCAGCTGGTAGCGGCTACATGTACATGTAGGTACTAGATACTGGATGATAGGACCTAGGAGAGGTTCATATAACACACATGTACCAACCCCATTATAATGAGGACTATAACTCAGAAAGTGGAACATTATGTCATCTAGTGGGGAATGGTGCCTTTCTCACTGATTACTACAGCCGCACAGACCTGGCTCACATGTCTCTGATTATTTCAGTGACATCATGAAACACCTGCAGTTACCGCAGAGGTGATATACACTATACTCACACATGGATAAACATTTTATGAATGTGTATATCTGTGTATTTTTAGGTCTTGTAGAAGCTCTGAATTATGTGATTGCATTTTTGTGTAGCCAGTGTGCCTTGTAACTACATGTAAACGGCTTGTGTTGACAGGCAGGTACTACTTTAGTTGCATATGATATATATATATAACTGGGGACTAAAAAATGCAGAAAATTCAGCAAGGAGAAACTTTTGGGTGTGAAATATACATAATATAATTCTGAGGACTAAAAAAACTTGGTTGTTTTCTGGCCACCTATTTAACAATGGTACATGCAGAATGATGTTACTGGGAATGTTACCATGCCGGCAATGCCTGCCCACTGAACCAAAGAAACCCTGGACTTTTTGTGTTCTGTCCACACCAGAAGTGACCAAGGTATAGTTTAAACTGTTCAGAGGCACACGTAAGCTATGTGTGGACAGCCACATCAGAAATTATCCATGGTGTTGAGATTCTGTAGTTGAATCGTTTCACCTTATAAGGCCTTGGTTTCTGGATTTAGCATTATGTAGCAGGTCATGAATCAGCTGTCTGGGTAGAGCCCAAATAAATTTGTTTCAGGCTACCAAAAAAATGTATAAACCAGATGTCTTAGCTGTTGAATGATTTTTTTTAGCTCGGATGACTTGTCAGTCAGCTGAGCTTATGTGGTGGTTAGGCATCAGTCATCCGTCCATCTGTCCATCTGTTAATATTGGCATCCACAATTCACATTTTTGAATTCTTCTCCAAAACCATTGGCCAGATTCAGCTCAAACGTGGCGGGAATGTACCTTGGGTTGGTCTCTACCAAGTTTCATCAAATGGTCATGTTTCAGTGATTTTTGTATCTTTTTATTTTTTTTTTACCCTTTGGCCTTATGAGGCCAACGGGTATTGTTGTACCAGGCGCTGTCTGTCCGTCCGTCCGTCCATCCCGTGGTTTTACCACCATAATTTCAGAAATTTTTGAGACAGGAATTTCAAATTGCACATGATATTACACTTCTTTATGGCCTACTTTGTGTGCAAGCATAGTTGACCTTGACGTTATTCTTAAGTTCACACAGTGGTCACATGTGCTAAGCGACGTTACCGCTCTAACTATTGAAAGCCTGCATCTAGCAATCTAAATCTTACACACAAGAAGCTTCATAGAGTGATCTAGAAGCCTAGTGAAAATAGAAGTCATAGCTCTATATTTGACCTACTTTTTGAGGTCAAAGGTCAAGTGCACAATGGTGGTATTGGTATAACTAAGGAAGTTTTTAAGTCAGTTATATGAAATTTTATACACACATGTATCACAACCAAAGAAAGTGTCATGAATCAAAAGTAGGTCACTAGGTCAAGTATCTGGGTCACAGTGACCTATTCATTGAAATTTTGTTTACCACTATAACTTCAGAAATTTTTGAGACAGGACTTTCAAATTGCACATGATATTACAGTCCTATATGGCCTACTTTGTGTGCAAGCATAGTTGACCTTGACTTAATTTCCAAGGTCACACAATGGTCACATGTGCTAAGCAACATTACCGCTCTAATTATTGAAAGCCTGCATCTAGCAATGTAAATCTTACACAGGAGAAGCTTCATAGAGTGATCTAGAAGCCTATTGAAAATAGAAGTTATAGCTCTATATTTGATGTACTTTTTGAGGTCAAAGGTCAAGTGCACAATGGTGATAGTGGCATAAGTAAGGAAGTATTTAAGGCAGTTACATGAAATTTTATACACTTATGTATCATAACCAAAAAATGTGTCATGAATCAAAAGTAGGTCACTAGGTCAAGTATCTGGGTCACAGTGACCTATTCATTGAAATTTTGTTTACCACTATAACTTCAGAAGCTTTTGAGACAGAACTTTCAAATTGCATATGATAGTACACCACTGCAAGCATAATTGACCTTGACGTAATTTTCAAGGTCACACAGTGGTCACAAGTTTGCTGAGTGACATTGTGCATCTAGAAGTCTAAATCTTAAAACAAAAGAAGCAACATAGAGTGATCTAGAAGGCTATTGAAAGTCAAGGTTATACCTCTATATTTGACCTAATGTTTTTGAGGTCAAAGGTCAAGTGTACAAGAGTAGTATTTGTGTAGGTAACTATACCTGATACTATGGGACACTATTCCTATTCACTTACAGCAAAAGAGATTGAAGGCGGCCAAAGGTTACCGCGTTCTTTGAAAGGTATTTTTAGCTCTGCTGACCAAAGGTCATAGAGCTTATGCGACTGCTCATGTCTGTCCGTCCGTATTCTCACACAAGATGATTTATAGATGACCTGTGTGCTTTAAACAATGGAGATGAAATAAAGGGAAATTGGAAAAATATATATCCCAAAGAACTAATATTAAATCTGGAAAATGAAAGTGACACTAAAGCTACTTTCATTGATCTGGATATAGAAATAAAGAACAACCAGTATGTAACAAAAATATTTGACAAGAGAGACCAGTTCAAATTTGATATTATCTCCTACCCTGATCTGACAGAAAACATTCAAGAGAAACAAGCATATGGAGTTTGTATGGGACAAGTGATATGTATTGCTAGAAACACCACACTTTTTAGCAAAACCATGATCATACTCACTTTTTGCAGAATTTCTTTCATTTCAACCATCATCCAATATAGTGGAAGAGGTGGCTTCCAGCTAATACCTTAGTACACTTTACCTCATAAAACCTCTAGTCAAATTTGTGATGCTAAAAATTGTATTGCTATTTACCTGTTTATACCAGTGTCTGTATGGTGGAATAGTGTATGAAGCTTTAAGTTTCAAAGGAAACGTCCCTCCATCTGTTGGCATCCACAATTCACATTTTGGACTTTTGCTCCAAAACCACTGGCCAGATTCACCTCAAACTTGGCAGGAATGTACCTTGGGTGGGTCTCTACCAAGGTTCTTCAAATGGTCACGCTCCAGTGATTTTTTAATTTTTATGTTTTGGATTTTTCTTTTGGTTCTTTTTGGGGGGCAACTCTTAGAAAATCTTCTCCAAAACCGCTCACCCAATTGCTTTGATATCACACAGGAACACTCTTAAAGACTCCTACTTCTTAATTTGCTCACGAGGTGGTGCTCCAATTTTTTTCAATTTTTTAATGATTTTTTTAGTGTTTTTCCTATGTTCTCCAGAACTTTCACTGAGATTAAGCTGAAACTTGGTGGATATGTTCCGTGTGGAAGGGTCAAACAAACTTGTTCACTAGGTGGTGGTGCTGTGGATTCCTGATTTTTAAAGCATTTTTTCAACTCAGGTACTTATTGCTACATGCAGCTTTCCTATTGATTACTGTGTAAGTCAATGGGCATTCTAATACTTATTCAAATTCCTGACTTCTCTGAAACTGTCAACCAGATGGACTTGAATTTTGGTAGCAATATACCTTGCGTGGCTCTTTACCAGTTCTCTTCATATGCTCATGCTCCAGTGCCTTTTGGATTTTTTATGATGTTTTTGGTTCTTTTTGGGGGCAAATCTAAAAAAAATTTCTCCCAAATGGCTCATCCAATTGCATTGATATCACACAGGGACACTCCTAGAGACTCCTGGTTCTTAATGCATTGTTCCCCAGGTGGCGCTGCAATTTTGTCCTCATTTTTTAATGATTTTTTTTGTGTGTCTCCCCTGTTTTTTAACTTCTTCTCAAGAACTATCTCTCAGATTAAGTTGAAACTTTGTGAATATGTTCCTTGTGAAAAGGTGATACGAAGTTGTTTACTAGGTGGCACTGCTGTGGACTTCTGATTTTTAATTATTTTTTTTTCAATTTGGGTAATTTTTGGTAAATGCACCTTTCCTATTGATTACTATGTAAGTCAATGGGCATTCTAATGCTTATTTACATTTTAGACTTCTCCAAAGAAACTGTCAGTCAGATTGACTTCAAACGAGGTTGCAGTGTACCTTTTTGTTCAAATGGTCATGCTCCAGTGATTTTTTTTATTTTTTATGATTTATGGGGGAAAATCTGTAAAAAAAAAAAATTGATAGGAAAGTTTTACATTGGAATTTCTTTTCATGGCTATAACTTAAATAATTTTGGCCAGATTTGTGTCAAACTTGGATGTACCTTTGATAAATGTCTACGTATATTTTGTGCAAGTGGTCATGCTCCAGTGATATTTGGACCTTGACCTCATTCCCAAGATCACATGGCAACTGACATGAAATTTACTGTTCACTTGATAACTTGGAATCTGTGTTGAGTTAAGACCTTGATGTTGCACATGTTATTGTTACTCTATAAAGGTTGACCTTGACCTCAGTTCTGAGGTCGCAGTGCAACATACATCAATTTTGCTCTTCACTATAACTTGAGAACTGCTTGAACTAGGACATTGATGTTACATGTTAGTGTTCTTCCATGGAGGTCAGACTTACTCCGTACATGGGGGACTTTTATCCTATCCCAAGTTCAAAGAGCCACAAGTGTGATGAATCTCTAGGTCAGCTGAGCATGGTCTGTTCAACCAGCCCTCTTGTTTTGCATTATTATGAACAATTTAATATTTAATGTTGGGCAAGACCGAATGTAGACAACAATTCAATCTACTAAGGTGTGCAAGTCTGACCGGATCGATGCTAACGCATCTCATCAGAGACTGAAGTTATTATGGCCCCGGTACATACATGCTTATATACCAGGGTAAACATCCACTTTGGCAACATAAACGTGAGCGTTTTCTAATGTTGAATGGCTTTGACATGAATGGGACAGTGTAATTGGTTATTGTGGCCCTTACAGTCTGGCCTGTTGCTAGGCACGAGAAAATGAATAGACCTGTATGAACATCAATTCGTCAGGTTTTTAAAGAAACTGGAAAACATATCAGGTGTTTTAATAAGGAGAAGATGTATCCACTGATAGTTTAACTTTCAAATCAGAACAGTTTGGGAGCCGTTGACTCATGAATTGTGCTTTGCATGAGTACAGACATGGTCATGGGGTAGATGAACTTGGAAATAAAATTTTTAGCATTATACAGAACCATTTTTTTCATTATGTTCCATTTTTGATGTGAATCCAAAGACAAAGTCCAACATGCCCAAACTGGCAGTTGGTGACCTTGATGTGAAGAAGATTCTTCAGCTCTCTGATATGATGTGCATCACTAAGGCTGGTATTATGGTGTGGAAATAAAGGCATGACTAATGTGTTACAGATCAGGTCACTGATGAGACCCGCTCATGGTGGAAACCATGTAGTCTGAGGGTAATCAGCTGGTTGAGGTAAACTAACAGGCTTCTGACTTATCGTCGCAAGTGCACTGTCTTATTGTGGTAGAGAGTTACCGGTAATTTTATAAGGAATCTGAATACGCAATTCTCATTTAATTCTAGTAATCCATACAAGAAAGTTTGTCAGGATAAAGAAATGAACTAATTGTAATGTACTTGTACTATTTTTGCAGCTATGGGGGCATGCTGACTGCCTACATGAGGTTCAAGTATCCCAACATCATAGACGGAGGGCTTGCTGCTAGCGCCCCCATTTACCTGGTGGGTGGGGCTGTAAACCGAGATTTTTTCTTCAGTGATGTCACCACAGATTTCAAAAATGCAGCTGCAGGGTGTGATACTGGTGTTCGACAAGGCTTCATAGAGATGGCCAGACTGGCAGCCGAGGGGACATCAGGTGAGGGCAGCTGGTCTGGGGGGTTGGTAGAGCAGTAAAGCCTCCCTGGCTCACCACTCGGCACAATTTTACCTTTTCATAAATGGTCATTATCAGTCAGCAAAACACTGCACAATTTGAACTGTGCAAAGGATAAGCTCAGCCCCAACACCCTTCTCCCTTAACTGCCCCAGGGATGGTGGAGTGAACAACTTTTTTTGAAACATTTTTTTGTGTAAAAAAAAAACTGAGGATCTTTCGAGGGTCAACCTAGAAACTCCTTAGAATCTTCCTTCCGGAGATTAATACAGACAGGAGAGAAGGAAAGTATTGACTATTAATGCCACATTCTTCTGCAGGTCTTAAGAAGATTTCTACGACATTCAAGCTCTGCAAACCTCTGACAAACTCCACGGGATACAAGCATCTGGTGGGCTGGATTCGTAACTCGTTCACGTCAGTAGCCATGATGGACTATCCTTACCCTACCAGCTTCCTGGCTCCCCTGCCAGCATTCCCAGTCAAGGTGAGACTTCTTTTTCTCTGGGGCATCCTTTTCTCACAGTGCTAGAAGAGAACAAATGATTTTCCCAGATTTTAGTTCAGCACAGAATCCCATTTGAAGTGGAAAAAAAAAAAACAAAAAAAACAGGACTTTTGTATGTCTGTTTAAACAGTCATCAGGTGGTGCTTATTTAAGCAATATACACTTGGTCTTGTCAATGTTTGTCAATATTCAAGCATGGCATGTGGTAATTCAATGGCCTAGCTGGCCCTCAGGCTGTACAATATATTGATAGACAAACAGCAAGTGTAGGGGTTTATTACTGTTTTGATATGGGCATTTCAGGGATCAGGCTATTTGGGTAAAAAAATACTGGCTTTGCTGATGCCTTCATCCAGTGACTCTCATAATTTATAAATATCGTGGACTGTCAGGTTAATGTAGTGTAGTCCCATGTCAGCAAATGATGTTTCTGACAGTGGTGCAGTGGAGACCTATTGTTTTTGTGCCCACCTCTTTTGCTTCTTCTTCCATCTTGGTAAAATGTATTTTTGTTGGTAAAACCTAGGTTCTGGTGTTTGGCCACCCAACTGCTCGAGGAGGCGTGTAACGCCCCAGCAGCAGCAGCCTCCACCAAGTGATTGGTGGAGACCCTGCTGGGTCTCGGGCAGTCTCAAGGCCATGCTGTGGGCCACGTGCTCAGCGGTGCCTTAACTTTGGACGCGATGTGAAGTTGGTGTGCCATAATGCGATCCTCTCTCCAGCCGCCCTGGTAACAGCTGTGAGCAGAGATGCTTATCAGCTGCCCCTGGATCCAGTGGGTCTGGGGCTGTTCAGCCAAGGAATTGTCCCCCTCCTTCTGTGGGCTGACAATATGGCCAAGAAGAAGCAGCAAAAGTCTCTTGATGAGGATTTGCTGTGGAATGCGAAGTCAGCCAATGTGCTGGTTCCTGTCCACAGCATGCCATGGCTGTGCATGGCCAGCAGCTGCAGAGGCGAAGGAAGAAGCCGGCTAAGAAAGGTGGCCAGCCTTTGAAGCTGGCCTCTTCTTGTCCCAAGAGCAGCCAGTTGTCAGCGCTGCACCCCTGGGGGTGCCTGCCGATCATCCAACGCCTCTGTGGGCCCACCAGTCAGTGATCCCTGTCCTCTTCCCTGGCAAGGATCAGTTGGCAGCTGACTAGTGTCAATTTGCTGACCAATGGGATCACATCACGGAAAATGTTTTTGTGAGAGACATCGTGTGTTACAGCTACTGGTTAAAGTTCACCTTTGGCAACTCCCCTCCTCTGTAAAGAGTTCTCTTTTCTTTGGTTTAAAGTTATTTTATTTCTCCATAATACAAATAAATGCCATTCAATATACAGTAAAACCTCTCTAACCGAACACCTCCGTATACCGAACACCTATCTGTACTGAACACCATTTCTCGGTCCCAAATATATACTTTCAATTCTATCAAACCTCCCTATACTGAACACCTCACTGGTCCCAAGGGTGTTCGGTATAGGGAGGTTTCACTGTAATAAAGTTTGTGATTGGAAAATGGGGGAAAGCCCTATCGGAATTCCTCTTGCAGGAAGACACGAAAAACAGGAGGATACCTTACACACAGACATATTGAAGGAGACAAATATAAAGATGACACAGATAGAGCAGAGACAATACAGTGTGGGTTTAAAGGTATAAACCACAGAGGATACAAGTCATTGTGGCTACCCTTAAGACCAGGAGCCAGAGTTTAGGGACAGACCCTTTCTTCTGCGGAATTGGAAATAGCGTCTACATGGATCATCCAGTGGAACACAATCTTGT
This sequence comes from Hermodice carunculata, assembly GCA_964020975.1. Lineage (NCBI taxonomy): Eukaryota > Metazoa > Annelida > Polychaeta > Eunicida > Amphinomidae > Hermodice > Hermodice carunculata. The sequence goes on from OZ026625.1 coordinate 91,299,837, forward strand.
CCCTCAATGTGGGATCTCTGTGTGGTTCTTGGGGCACTCATTAGGCCTACGTTCCAGCCTAAGGATTTGGCTACTATCGATTTGAAGTTCCTTACCTTCTAGATGGTCTTCCTGTTAGCTCTGGCCACAGGTCCTAGGTGCAGGGAGATACACACCTTGGATAAATCCCTCATCAGGTGGTCTGTTGATGGGAAGGATGTTTTTATGAGGCCTTGTGTGGGATTTGTGTCTAAGACACAAGTGGTGCATGAACCTTCAACTGCTTTGATGGGTTTTTGGGTCGAGTCACTCTTGGCAACCATGTCCAGATCAGGTCCTTTGTCCCATTAGAGTACTCTGGTTTTACATGAGTAGGACCCATCTGCATAGAGTTGGGTGGAAACCTTTGTTTCTTCCCTTCATTCTCTCCGGGCTCATGAGACCAGGGCATTCTCACCGTCCTGGGATGCATTGTGCAACACGTCAGTAGAGTATATGTGGCCGCCCTTAGATGGAGCTCCCATAATACCTTTACGTCGTTCTAGCTAAGAGACTTGGTAGAAGTGGAGGCGCAGCTGTTTGCACTCAAGTGCTTCCCAATGGCTGCTTCCAACTGGTCTTAGGGTGTGCCTCACGCAGCCCTCCTAATTCAAGAGAATTAAAGGAGCAGAGGGGATCCAGGATGATTTTCTGGGCCATGGTGCTCAAGTGTGGAGTTTTTTGCTCTGAACTCTTCAGAGGTTTCTCCCATCTCCAGTCTGATGGTACATCTGTAACATCAGCTGAAGTGAGTTATGGTGTTGTACTGTGTCATTAAGATGAAGTTTTTGAAGATAAAACTTGTATTAAGAAACAACACTCACCATAGGTCACTAGAAGTCCCACCCAACCATCCCCGCTGTTCGGTCCTTCCTCTCTTGTGTAGGAAACTGAATTGTGCATGCTCTTAAGTACCCATAACCACCACCACCAAGAGAGCTGTGCCACACCACAGGGCCTAGGGATCAGTGTCGCTGCATGGTATAGCAGTGGATCCATGGGATTTTCAATGGGGGCTCTGGCAAAGCATCTAAGTGCGCGGAAAACCAGCTTAAGTGACCTATGATGAGTACTGTTTTTACATTGAAAAACTTCATTTTGACTTGCAGTGTATATCGTATCTCAATGGGAAGCTTGTATTCTCTCTGGCAAATACCGACTGTTTCTAGGGTTACACTTTATGTGAATTTTAATTGGCCAGATCAGTATTTGCCCTCATTTTGTGGTGTCATCTCCTTGTGAAAGTATTGACTGCTTCAAGGCCCAAAAGCCAATATGAGGGAAATTTTAGAGCATATTTTGGATACTCCAATGGATTTTATCCATGATGCAGTACGTATACCTGGCTCAAAGATTTGCAATGGCATGTATGAAAGTTGTGAATTTATTATCATGAGATTATGCAGAGCGATAGATGAAATGTTCAAGGGTCACTGTGACCTTTATTTCCCGCATCCCCATCTGAAGGCCTGTTCAAACTTTTGTGTTTGCTTGAGTAGATTATTCATCCCAATAACACGTACACAGAATCAATTTTTTTCCTGCTGGTTGTGGCAGGCAGTTATCGGGTGTCTGTCTTCTGCATAGTTGGTCAATGGACGACCAATTAGGAATTGAACGGCTTTTCAATTGTATTTATAGGTGGGCTATTGCAACTTGATGATGGGCATTTCTGATGACATCGTGTTAGTGACAAAAATGGCCGTCATCAAGTTAAAATCAACCAACGATGAATACAATTAAAAAGAAGTTCAATTCTCATATTTTCATTCAAGAAACACAGTAGGCTAACACTTAATCTGTCTTAGTGGTTTATCTCATTATTCTTGTGACACAACTGATTTGAACATGCTAAAGGTGGGGATGTAAGGCAAAGATTGTAGGCCCGCCAGCACGAGCCAAGCTAGTCCTGAGGCTGTTACTGCATGCAGCGTACTGGAAGGTTGCTATGATGTTCAGGTGAACACGCCAAGTAATTGTATTCCTGGAAAAATGGACATCAAAACTTTTTCAGTTTTTGTAATTTTAAAGAAAACATCAAATGTAAATATTCAAGTATGACCACTAAGCAAATATTTTTTTAACGCTTGCTTATGAATTAGGTCTTTGTTTGAGCTTAAAAAAAATGTGAAGGGGGTGGGTGGGTGGGTGGGAAGGAGCTTGCTATAAGTTTGTGCTATAAGGTTGGGTTGCCAGCTAACAGACATGAAACAACGTTATGCTTCTATATCATGTGTATAGATTCCATCTGTGTGAGGTTTTATTATTCTTGACACATTATGCCAGATTTCAGTTGAGTGTTCTGTGTATTCATTTGACAGAAGAAACGTGTTGATCGTTCAATCTTTTATATTTTTTCAACTACAAATAGTGAAGTTCATTTTTTTTTAACAAACATAGACTGAACAACTACTATGATTTTGAATAGTGTAATGTGCATCACTGCTTTTAATGGAAAATCTTCGCATCAGACTTGAAACACTTTGTGTGGCATGTTTGGTGTAAATGTATTTTATTGAGTAATTCGAGAAAAGGGCTTCCCTGGTACAAAATCATCTTGCAGAGACTGTTTTGGCCTTGGAAGGACAGACGTACATGTACTATGTATACTGGTCAGATACATCACCATTGTCCTGTGTCTGAGCTATAGATGTATAGGTACAGTTAACAAAGATTCTGTGGCGGCCTTAAGTAATTCATTTTGAAATATTTAAACCTTTTACACATCTCTTTAGCCAAATTTAAGAAACATTAGCATTTATGCCCCAACACATTACCTATCCACTACATTTGGCAGGTCCCATCTGGGATCATGTCTCTCCCTACAATTTATTCCAGAAATTTTTTCTTCTGACACAGTCACTGCCTTGTCCCGTCCCGCAGCGCCCTCTCTGCCCAAGCTGTCGACTCAGCTAGCATAAGTGGGACACAGCCTCGTTCTGACTTTAGTTCTTTCTCTTTGGCGTCCATTTTGAAAGTCGCTTAAAAGAAGTGTCTCTCAGTTTTGGTGTTCCGTGACAGAATTAAGGTCAGTTAGAGTCTATTAATATTACCATTGTGCAACTAGAGTCATAAGGCTTCAAGCCTGACTCTCCCAGGAGTTTGGCTGGTTTTTTTTTTTTTGGCTGGGTCTCTTCACGGTGTCGGCTGCCTCACTCTCGAGGAAGGGCACGTCCATAAAATCATTACATCGTGACAATGGCGGTCACCTCATGACCAGTTGGGACAACCATTCATGTTGCCGTGTGTGCATGGACAGGTTGCATGGAGGGAGATGTTTTAGGCAGAAGACCTGTCAAATCTGCCAGTCCTGGACCGACTGGCAGTGGGACTCAGTTGCCGCAGCAGGCAGGAAGGCTCAGCTTAAAGGAGGTCGCCCTCCATAGGCGTTCTCACGCCGTCCACAGTCATGTAGAGAGGACGTCACACCATTCACGATCACCCATAGACAGATCGACAGCCGAGGATGTGGACCCGCTGGTCCCATCAACTGTCTGCGACTTGTCGCGTGAACTGGCTGATGACAGTGCCGAGGGTCGTGAGCGTAGTGCCCCTCCCTCACACAGTGACACAAGGAAAGTGGTGTCGGAGTCCGCTCGCCAATTAGTTTCCTGTCTCCAGGGGAGTCTGCCCCTAGGAAGATAATTCAGTTGGTGAGCAAGGGACAGGTTGTGGCACAAACAGAACCCGCACCAACACTAGTGCCTATGGAGATCCCAGTCCCGGACTTGGAGCGGTCACATAATGCAGGTTGTCGCTCATTGGAGGAATCGCATATGCACCACCCCAAATCCATGGCGGACTTGTCCAGATACTTAGGTAGCGAGGTACGCAAATTTCTGCCACCACCAGGTCATCATTATCGATTACATATGCTTTGAAAAGAAATTTTCATTTATCAAATTTAACAATTACAACCCTTAAAATCTTTATTTCAATAAAGAACTCTTGTCTGGGTGCTGAAAGATGTGTTTTGCAACTTGAAAATATTTGCCGGTCTTGAGTTTTGTCATTTTCCCATTACGCTCAGTGGGCCCGATACATCGCCGGGTACGGAGCCTTCGTTTGCGAAGTAACCAGCTTAAACTGTCATAAAATTGCTTTGACAGCATTACTCACTGTCTTCACTTTATTCTACACATTTGGTGGAGCCTAACTCACCATAATTCATAAGTTATGTATCAAAATAAGACACGGCATTTTCCCATTGCCACCACGTGTGGTTGTTTGGGCGCCATGTTGACCTCGTTCTGAACCGTGGGGAAAATGGATCTGGCATGCACTTCGTCAGTGTCTGTCGCACGTGCTCAAGCAGGCAAGCACGTGTTTGATTGGGTTTCCAGGTGATTTTGATCTAGCGAAAGTTTTCATCGTTCATTTTATCAAATATGGTATGATCAAACATGGTTCAATTGGAAATGAGAATATTAAATAATAATGTTTCTGGGCTTTCTGCTTATTTGCCACAGTTAGGTTAGGTTTCGCATGCAAAAAAAGCTATGACCACGTGGCTCCGGTAAACAACGAAGATTGTTCCGGACGCTTCCGGCAACCTCCGTCATGCAGTCAGATTTGAAGCATTTCAAGGTGGATGATGTGAACGAACAGGAGTTGAGTGGCACGATAAAATTCCCATCACAAGTAAATTTCTGTGGATCATTATGAAGTTTAGCTCAGAAAACAATCCATAATATCCTAGAATACAGAGAAAGAAAAAGAAATGTGATGGTCGAAATCCTCTTGAGTCGAGATCCACTATGGAGAGGCCCGATGCATGCGGAGTATGCCACATTCACTGCCGTTGTAAAAATGTAAATAAATGGAAAGATCCTACGCTCGTGAGGAGGAATAGATACTGATTGATCAAATTAAAAAGTTGTTTAAGGAAATTTACTGTAGATAGAAATCCTTTATTGCTTGCACTCAATAAATTTGACAAGAACTATGTAAATTTTATAACAATGGGTGAGTTGCATGCATGTATTTCGTTCGCAGACTTCAGGCGCAGTGGCTGGATATGGCTTAAATTTGTGTTACGCAGTTGCAAAATCGGTTCATTTTGCATGATCACTGGTCGCGTTTAACAGGTGGTCGTTCATAAGAGGTAAATTATTGAAGAAAAACAACTTGGGCGACCAAATGTGGTAGTTCAAACCAGGTGGTCGCTCATAGGAGGGGTCGTTCAAGACAGGGACTACTGTAATGTAAATAGGAATTACATGTATATATTGCAGATATTGACATATATATATATATATATATATTATAAAAATATATATATATATATATATATATTGTGCTCCACGCTGCTTCACTTATAGCTATCAAGGTTGGAAAGTATGTTGGAAATGACACTGTCATATTTTCATTGCCCAACATTGTGTAGACATAAGGGACCCACACTTGATGTATGGTCCCTTGTTACATTTGGTAAGCCTCATATGAGGTTGGGATGTACTCGATTGGTGATTGGATACTCCTCTGATAGGCACTGACGATGTTGGAATGATGCCCGCCTCCAGTCTGTTGGTTTGTCTACCAAATGTAGTGGATAGGTAATGTATTGGGCCATAAATCTTGAGAAATTGTATGTAATTCTCATATTTATTAGCAATACTTATCTATCCACTATGGTAAGTCCCACCCAGCCATCCCCACATGATTTATTTACAAATGCTATTCATCATTCCGACTTTACACTTCCAAAGAGAATAAACTAAAGTCAGAACGAGGCTGTATCCCACTTATGCTAGCTGAGTTGACAGCTTAGGCAGTGAGGGCACTGCGGGGCGGGACAAGGCAGTGACTGTGTCAAAAGAAAAAAAATTTCTGGAATAAATTGTTGGGAGAGACATGATCCCAGATGGGACCTGCCAAATGTAGTGGATAGGTAAGTATTGCTAATAAATATGAGAATTACATACAAATTCTCAAGATTTGGCTAATTGGCTAATGGTCAGAGAGGTCCCTGGCTGATCTTGAGGAAGTGAACAGAATGTTGCGTATTCACCATACATTTCCAGGGAAGTCAGATGGTTGATCATTATGTGTATCCAGGAGATAGGAACTGTGTGAGAAGGAAAGGGTGGAACAACACCAGTTGCAGCTGTAGCTGCGGTTGTTGGGTGAATCTGTTTAGAGTCATAACAGTGGGCTGTTTCATGTCAGGGCAATATCATTACGTTAAGTGTCCACTAATTGTATTGGAAGAAATTTGCTAGACTGCATGCACTTTATGAGACAGCCTTCCAAATGACACGACAATATTAGGAGGAGACAATTTGATAGACTCCTACCGTTACTGAGGACAGGTCATTGATGGAAAGTTTTGTCCCCAGTGACAAACTTCGTCTTAGATTCATCTTGAAAATTGTGTTTAACCCTTTCCCCCTTGAATGAAGACTGAGTCGACAGCTTTCCTTGACATAAGTTGGGCACTTTCTGCCCAACCCTTGCAAAGGAAAGCTGTTGACCTGGGGCATGTTATCTTAATAGGTCTTATCTTCAATTCTCAGTCAAATTGCTTTTCATTACTGTTGAAATTAGCCTAAAAACACAGAAGCAGATGACATTGGACCACCATTCGGTTTTGGCTGGTTTGAGGGGGAAAGGGTTGAAGGCATCTGAAGAGAGTATTAGGGAGGCAGGTGACATAATGGTCCACAACTGAAGCATCAATCTTTGATGGTTTGAAATGTTATGACCATAGACTCTGCCATTGGAACATCACATCATCAAAATAGATCATGCAATATACTGAGAAAGAACATCAAAGTAATTTCTTATCATGATCAATTGTTAATGATAAAATTCAAATCATTTGTATGCTGAGGGAAAAAAATCCTTCTGACATATAATGCATGAAGAAGGTGGTACCAATGAAGTGTGCTTTTGTGACATAGATGGCAGCACTGTCCAGGTCACACTAAAACATGTTTTCCTGTTTGCCATTTTGCTGGTGCTTTTAAAATTTTAATATTGACCAGATGAATGTGGAAAATGTGTCACTGCATTAAATTTTTGTAACTCATAAAATAGCATGAAATGCTGGAACTTAATAAAAATGCCCAGAAACAGTCTGAAAGATGCTGGTGAAAACAAATGAGCTGATGGTGAAGCTTGCAAAGCTAGTCTGCGATGGACTTTAAATATCTCCTTGCATGGTACCTGGTTGAAAAGCTTGGTCATTGGTTTTTGCCATGCCTGACAAGTAATGCTGGAGCTTGTCATTTTGCTGTATGACATGCCAGGCACTGCAAAAGCCACTGACTTCAGACAAGGCAGATTGGTACATTAATGGAACTCATTTGATGAAGAACTTGAAAACGAAATCTGTGTCGTCATTCTGGGTAAATATACAGGGAAATTAGGAACAGATGCATTTATAGGATGATCAAGTTAAAAAGAATTTATGTAGGTGGCAATTTTATTTGACCCCCACCATTTCATAATGGGCGCAAAAACGTTTGGAATTGAAAATTGATGTGACTGCCATGGCTGAAAATTAAAGGGCCAATGAATTTCTGCATTTTGCTTTTTTTTGGTTACCGTGATGGTTGTAAAGAATGACTGACATGCTTTGTATGGTTGCCTGATCAGTTATTTCATATTTGGCTTCTGTGTCCTTTCTTGCCATGAACTGTGCCACTAAATTGGGGTAATATGATATTGCAGGAGGCGTGCAAGAGGCAGCTGGAGGCCAGAGATGCCCTGTCAGGCCTGGCAGCGGCAGCAGGTACAGATTTATACTTTTTGTTTTATGACTCAGTTTGGAGAAAGGTGCTCAAATTTGGTGCAAATGTTCATTTAGGTAAATATGATTAACAGTTACATTTCTGGATGACTGAAGTCGGAGCTTTATGTTAGTCTTTGCATAGAATGGACATGCACTCCATCTTCCTTTGCTCATCTTCTGAAAGTCATTGAGTTAATAATTATTATCTGTTTTTTTGGACACAAGGGACAATACTACTGATTATAGATTGCCCCTGAGTTCCAACATGAAAATGGTGAAACACCTCTTCGAAGGGATGCTGCAGTGTGCAGAAACACCGTAATTTTACTTAGCAATCACTTTTGTCTTCTTCCTCCTTTGGAGTAAAGTTGATGTAGAGGCACTGCATGTGGTAGTCCCTAGTTACCCTTCGACCTTATTAGGCTGACGGGTATTGTCATACCCGGCGCTGTCCGTCCGTCATTCTCTCTCTGTCCGTCTGTCTGTCCCATGGTTTTACCACCATAACTTCAGAAATTTTTGAGACAGGACCTTCAAATTGCACATGATAGTACACTCCTATATGGCCTACTTTGTGTGCAAGCATAGTTGACCTTGACAGAATTCCCAAGGTCACACAGTGGTCACATGTGCTAAGCAACATTACCCCTCTAACTATTGAAAGCCTGCATCTAGCAATCTAAATCTTACATACAAGAAGCTTCATAGAGTGATCAAGAACCGTATTGAAAATCTAGCTTATAGCTTTATATTTGCCATACTTTTTGTGGTCAAAGGTCAAGTGCACAATGGTGGTATTGGTATAAGTAAGGAAGTTTATAAGTCAGTTACATGAAATTTTATACACACATGTATCACAACCAAAGAATGTGTCATGAATCAAAAGTAGGTCACTAGGTCAAGTATCTGGGTCACAGTGCCCTATTCATTGAAATTTTGTTTACCACTATAACTTCAGAAATTTTTGAGACAGGACTTTCAAATTGCATATGATAGTACAGTCCTATATGGCCTACTTTGTGTGCAAGCATAGTTAACCTTGACATATTCTCAAGGTCACACAATGGTCACATGTGCTAAGCAACGTTACCGCTTTAATTATTAAAAGCCTGCATCTAGCAATGTAAATCTTACACACAAGAAGCTTCATAGAAGGATCAAGAAACCTATTGAAAATGGAGGTCATAGCTTTAAATTTGACCTACTTTTTGAGGTCAAAGGTCAAGTGCACAATGGTGGTATTGGTATAAGTAAGGAAGTTTTTAAGTCAGTTACATGAAATTTTATACACACATGTATCACAACCAAAGAATGTGTCAAGAACCAAAAGTAGGTCACTAGGTCAAGTATCTGGGTCACAGTGCCCTATTCATTGAAATTTTGTTTACCACGATAACTTCAGTAGCTTTTGAGACAGAGCTTTCAAATTGCATATGATAGTACACCACTGCAAGCATAATTGACCTTGACCTATTTTTCAAGGTCACACATGGGTCACAAGTTTGCTGAGTAACATTGTGTATCTGGAAATCTAAACCAAAAACAAAAGAAGCAACATAGGGTGATTTAGAATTCTGTTGAAAGTCAAGGTTATACCTCTGTATTTGACCTAATGTTTTTGAGGTCAAAGGTCAAGTGTACAATAGTAGTATTTGTGTAGCAGTGACTGCTTTTGCCATTAGCCAATTAGCCAAATGCTAATGTTTCATTCATTTGGCTAAAGAGGTTTGCAAATGGCTAATTTATTTTAACATGAAATATATAAGAGTTTGGTCAAATTCTGTGGCAATTTCTGCTTTATTTTCTGATTTGGCTACAAATTTTGAAATCCTAGATCTGTCCCTGGTGTAGGTAAATAGACCTGATACTATGGGACACTATTCCTACTCGCTTACAGCAAAAGAGATTGAAGGCGGCCGAAGGGTACTGCGTTCTTTGAACGGTATTTTTTGATGAGTGACAAATAAGGTTTAACTCATTCCATACTATGGTCACAGGCCTTAGTCAGTGGTTCTGGCACTGCCTGGCAAGTCATGCTGCAGCAAGGGCAGCTGCATCATGACTTACCAGGCAGTGCCAGAACCACTGACTTAAGACTATAAGCATGTTGGCACTTGAACCAAAGCTCTGCTCATGAAGAATTTAAATATGCAATTGTCTTAAATCTACGTAAATATACGGAAAAATCAGGGACTGGTGTGGAATGAGCTATGTTTGGTGTTGGATTTAAGACTATAGGGTAGGGTTTACAGTAATTGAGTGTCATGCCTATAGTAAAGCAGGGCATAGGATAGATGCTTTGACTCCAATATTGGTCTTAAATTTGCAGTAACTGTGCATAAAGAAACCTACTTAAACCCTGTTATACCACAGAATAAAAAATAACAACAAGAGGAAAACTTAGTTTCACGTCTACCTTGTGCTGACATGCATGACACACTTGTTTGCCACGAGATGGCACTGCTTCATATTCATGTGGACTGGTTTGCAAACAGAACAGAGGTAACATGCTTTTTGGGAACCAGGGAAAACACAATATTTCTGCTTACCTGGATAAACTGTAGAATATGCACAGTTGTGCTGGTCTTACATTAAACAGGGTGGGCAGAACAATACACATAAGGCCAGCCTTAAAAATATTTCTGTTTCGTATAACGTGCCCGGTGTGCGCAAAACGTTGCGGTTGGAATATTTTTTTCAACAGTGCAAAAAAAAAATTTTTCAGGCTTGATTTAACGCTACTCGCCCGCCCCGTTTTGCAGTCCTGTAAACGCATATCGTTTGCGTACCCACCATGATTCAGAATGCTATCGGTACATCGTAGTAAATTTGCGTATACAGTATTGGCAAGTTCCTTGCTATAAAAGGTGTTCCTAAATCAAATTCAAACGAAAATTTTAATATTTCAAATCAGAAATCGAGTGTGCGCACATCGTTCCTGCAACTGTACACAAACAGCTGCTTTGGCCATGTGGTCTGGCTTGATTTAACGCTACTCGCACGCGCCGTGTGGCAGTTCTGTAAACGCATATCGTTTGCGGACCTACCATGAATGCTATCGGTACATCGTAGTAAATTTGCGTATACAGTATTGGCAAGTTCCTTGCAATAAAAGGTGTTCCTAAATCAAATTCAAACGAAAATTTTAATATTTCAAATCAGAAATCGAGTGTGCGCACCGTCGGCATCTTTCCTGCAACTGTACACAAACAGCTGCTTTGGCCATGTGGTCTGACGCACAACACATCACCCAATTGGTCAATTGAGTCACATGCCAAAATGAGCCAATCACGGCTCGTGTTACAATGTTTTCATCATGGCTTCCGCCCAGTGGTCATGTGTGAATCAGTCGTAATTTACGGAGGGAACACACATACGGGATTTTTTGTTAATATGCAGCATGCGTAAATAAAGATTCCAGTGTTAATTGCAACAATTATTTGGAGTTACAGGCAAATACGCAAAGGTAGGGGATAGCGGGAATAGCCGAATGTGTCCCAAATCAGTCCGTGAGACTTGGTCAGTTCACCGCAGATCCACTCCGCGCTGTCACTTGCGTGTGACTGGAAGTCATGTCAAGGCACCTATTTTTTCCAACACTGTTATAACTCACCGATAAATGGCATTTGATGTTAATTATGTCTCCCGGTGGAAGCCGGGGGACATATTGTTTTAGTGCCCGTTTCTTCCGCTTCTTCTTGTTGTTGTTGTTGTTGTTGTTCATGTTCTTCAACACTTGGTTTCCGTGCGATAAGTCTTGAATGACTTGACAGAATTTGAGGAAACTTGGTAGGATTATGTATCTAGGCAAGACCTAGGTTGGGATTGTATTTGGATGACCTTGAGGGAATTCTCAAGGTCACAGGGTCACTTATGTGAAATTGGTTTCCATTCGATAAGCCATGAAGAACTTGATGGAATTTGATGAAACTTGGTAGAATTATGTATCTTGGCAAGACCTAGGTTGGAATTGTATTTGGATGACCTTGAGCGAATTCTCAAGGTCACAGGGTCACTTATGTGAAATTGGTTTCCGTGCGATAAGTCTTGAAGAACTTGATGGAATTTGATGAAACATGGTAGGATTATGTATCTTGGCAAGACCTAGGTAGGGATTGTATTTGGATGACCTTGAGCGAATTCTCAAGGTCACAGGGTCATTTATGTGAAATTGGTTTCCGTGCGATAAGTCTTGAAGAACTTAATGGAATTTGATGAAGCTTGGTAGGATTATGTATGTACAGAAGACCTAGGTTGGGATTGTATTTGGATGACCTTGAGCGAATTCTCAAGGTCACAGGGTCACTTATGTGAAATTGGTTTCCATTCTATAAGTCATGAAGAACATGATGGAATTTGATGAAACTTGGTATGAATATGTATCTTGGCAAGACCTAGGTTGGGATTGTATTTGGATGACCTTGAGCAAATTTTCAAGGTCACAGGGTCATTTATGTGAAATTGGTTTCTCTGCAATAAGTCTTGAAGAACTGGATGAAAATTGCTGGAGTAATGTATCTAGGTGAGAGCTAAAATAAGATTGTAATTTTCAAGCAAACTTGGTCATTTGTAATTTGTTATCACCTGTAGCTTATTCAGAGACGTAAGTGTTCCATTGGGAGACATTTGATTTTCTGTTGGAAAATCAGTCTGTTCTAGTTTGCAGATGAATTCGCCATGCAAATTTTATTGTATTTTGACCCTGCTTTGACGTCGTTGGGGCAGATTAGACTGACGGTGAGAAGTGTGACCCCGCTCAGCAAACCGATAATTACTGCCGTTACCTGTGCTATCGTAACGTAATCGTATGTAGTGTACGACAGTGAAAATGTCTGCTTGTGTTGACAGAGATAAAGTTCTGATGAATACAACTGCTGACCAACTAATTATTTAAACTTGGAATGTTTATCAATTAGCGGTTATCATCACCAATCGGCGCCCCACGCGCGTGCTGCGAAAGCTCTGATTTTTTCAGTGATTAGACTCTCCTCCCCCCCCCCCCCCATAGCCAGCCTTGCAAACAACTGCAACTTGTAACTGTGTCATGAAAAATTGAGGAATAGAGTTCCCAGCGAAAAAAAAGTTGGTTGCCCGACTGGGCAAGTACCTATTAATTTTAAATTGCCCGAGATTAAATCTGACTTTACCATAGAGCAATAAAACTCTTAATCCACGTCCCTGCACATACACACAAAAGAGGTGTGTTCATGACTTGTAATATTTACTCTCGGAACCCTCATCATACACCCCTCCCCTCCCCTGCTGTTGTCAAGTGAAAATTAAAACTGCACATTTGTATTTGATATCTTACTCTTTTTCTTCTGTGATATTTTAAAAAGGCAACTTTATAATTACGCTAATCCTTTGTTTCTTGAAGCCCTGTACATGTACATGTTTAAAATAGCAAAAGACCCAAACCTCTACTTGGGGTACTATCAATGCAGGCGTCCCTCAGGGTTCTGTTCTTGGTCCTCTGTTATTTCTTGTATTTATTAATGATATCGTGGATATCATTCATTCCAAAATCAAACTTTTCGCTGACGACACATCTCTATATGTTACTGTCGATAATCCCCACCTAACTGCAGACATTTTAAACGAAGACCTGTCCTCTGTCGACTCTTGGTCAGCAGATTGGATGGTGACATTCAATGCCCTAAAAACGGATGGTATGTTAGTATCTCTGAAAAGAAATCAAGTCTATCACCCTCCCTTAATTTTCCAGAATCATCAATTAGAAAACGTCGACCAACATAAACACCTAGGGATAATAATGCGATCCGACCTCCGATGGAACGATCACATTGATCTTATTATTGCTAGAGCCTCCAAACAACTTAATATCATGAAAAGTTTACAGTATTTACTAGACAGAGAAACCCTTGAAATAATTTACAAATCATTCATTCGACCACTAATGGAGTACGGTGACGTGGTCTGGGATGGCTGCACACAGGGCGACTCACAAAGATTAGAGAGCATTCAACTGGCTGCCGCACGTGTCATCTCTGGTGCAATGAGAACTACCCCTAATATTAAATTATACGAAGAAACGGGTCTTCAAACATTGGCCAAACGCAGAGAAATTAACAAGTTAATCCAAATGTATAAAATTACTCATAATTTAGCCCCTGAATATTTAAGTGATATTATTTATTCAAATCAAAACCAGATCAGACACAATACAAGACAAGCTGAAAACCTTCCTCATTTTAGAGCTAGAACAGATCTATTTAATAATACATTTTTCCCCAGCACCACGAGACTTTGGAATCAGCTCCCGCTTAACATTCGAAATTCTAATTCCTTAAGTGAATTCAAGAAACACATAGATTCGGAAGTCCCTCGCTCAATTAAAGAGACTAAATTATACTATGTTGGAAAAAGATACCCGGCTTTTATTCAAGCTAGGCTCAGGATGGGCCGCAGTCAGTTGAATGCTCACCTACATGCCATTGGTTTATGTGAATCCCCGAATTGTCGCTGTGGGCAAGGTACAGAAGATACTTGGCATTATTTTTTTATTTGTCCATTCTATACAATCCAAAGAGACAGCTTACACACATCTATTTCAGATTTTGCTCCATTTACTCTAGAAATGATTTTATTGGGATCACCAAATTGTCCCTTTGAGGACAACAAAATTATTTTTCTCCCAGTTCAAGAATATATTGTGAAAACCAAGCGTTTTCAGCGAGATGCGATAACATGAATTGTGTACACAAGGAAAGTACCACAGCGACTATATATTTGTACGATTTTAGTTACAACCATTGCTACCGTCCATCGCTGTGTGGGCGGAGTCCCACCATGTGGATGATCAGCGGTTTAGTTTTATACAACCAGCCCTTCTGTTTGTCTTGTCAACTGTAGTGTCTTCCTCAAACTTGTTGGTTCGGTGCAATACTCCGCTACAGTCAAGACAGGATTACGTCGTGGAGGAATGTGCCGGGCTGTGTGGTGTCTTGTCTGTCCTGTCTCTTTGTCAATTACCAGCAAGAGGGGTTAATATAGGGCTAATCCCTCCTCCTCAATTGCCTTCCATGACAGACTGCTTTGAAAATCACTTGGCTGTGTGTAATTGATTAGTCATGGAATAAAATACGTTTAAACCAAGACCCACCCCAATTCAAGCCAAGCCGAGGTGTATTTACATTAGGGCTACTCTGTCTCAGCGCCAGCAAACCAGCATGAAGCATATATTGTCCTGCTACAACCTCATCTGTGGCAGTCTCTTGCTTTAATACAGATTTAATAAAAAATTTTGAACCTGGAATCTTGTTTATCATGTATCAATACTAAGTCCATCAGTCCTCGTACTGGCATGATGCCCATATTGCAGTAATACGTAGTAGGTATGTGACGTTTAAAAAAAAATAATCAAAAAAAAAAAAAATCCTCCCTGCCTCATCAAATTTTTCAAAGCCTTGTTATACGAAACAGAAATATTTTTAAGGCTGGCCTAGTTTACTTCTATGTCTATGCCACAGACATAGACTTGACTTAACTTCATTTGAGTTGGCTCAAAGGCAGAGGCAACTTGTTCCAACTAAGTTGTAATATGCAGATCGAAACTCCAAGCATTAAGATTAATTATGTAATCACATATTATTGTAAACGTATATGTATTTGGCAATGCTCAACCAGGCAATTAAATGCTTTGGAGGCAAGTCAACTGCTTTATCAAACTTGATTAAATCTGACTGGTTTTGCCCTATTGCTGGATGGGCTCACCAGAGACAGAATTAGCAGATACTACCAATGCTTTATATTCAGTATGGTAATGCTGGCTCTTGTAATGTGCGTTCTGTCGGGCTGTTATGTGCCATTTAAATCTTAAGTGGCATTTTAAGTTGCCTTAACCCCATACATCAAGTGATGGTGCAAGGTACACGTGAGTCCAGCCAAAAGGGACCTCAGATGACTTGAGTGTGAGAATTCATAGCCAAGGTATGCTCAAGGTTGTGTATGGTTTGAGTGAAAGGGAATTCCCGTCAGATAGTGTCCATATTGTGTGTGATACGGACTGTGTGGTGATTGCTTTCGGGGATTAAGCTCACAGAGTATGTATTTTGAGACCTGCAGAAAACACAGGAAGGCAACAAAGAGAGAAACAGAGATAGATTGGCATTACTATGCCAAATAAAGTCAAAGCATAATGATCTTCAATTTATGGGCTATGCGTACGGCCTCTGTGATTGACAGGCGTGAAACCCCTGCTTTGTGGCGGGAAATGAATATGCATAGTCCGTATTCCTATTTCGACTGTTCTTCCTGCCATGGCATCTAAATAAGGAGTTTGCAAGGCTTGGAATATGGTTGCTAGGGTAGCAGCTCCGTGCATACCAGGGCAGAATCTGCCTTACCCATTTGTTTGCTTTTTGCCTTCAGGTTTATTTTATGGGAGTCCTAAGTGTTATGACATCTGGAGTGACTACGTGGAGTGTGCAGACCCTACTGGCTGTGGCACAGGGCCCAACAGCCTGGCCTGGGACTACCAGGTGAGTGGAAATTACACCTAACTCTGTCACCCTCAAAATTTGCAGAAGATCCCAGGTATCAAACATTGTGTGCTTCACTTAGATGGCTTAACACAATGGTACTTTTACCTGTTGTAAGGACCATCCCTAATGAGAGGCCATATGTCTTGTTAAGACCACATATTTTAATGGTAAGTCTAATTCACTCATAAATTTACATGTACATGTATTTTATAGATCACTTGTTATATGAAATGTCTTTCTGCTGGAAGTGGGTGTAGTTTCAAATAGCAGATAGAAGCTACTGTAACATTTTAATGGAGACTTGTAGATGAGACCCTCAGTATAACATACTACGTGTGTACATATGTCTCCATACATACTACGTGTGTACATATGTCTCCATACACTCTGAGAGGGACCTTCCCTCAACTTGTTTTGTCCCACGTACATTGGTGCTAACAATTGAGTGTGCTGATTATGTTGTATGTGCCGAGGGCAGAAAGTTACTTTGGCGAACAGACAGAGCACAGGAGGGAAGGACTTAGGGCAGACTGATGTCTGCAACTGAGGGTACTGTGAAGTACATATGTCTTACCAGAAAAGGGAACGTCCCGTCTGGCTTCATTTCTCTGTGGTAGAGACCATTACATGTATGATGTCACAGTTGAGAGAAACCACTCTGCAGGCCCAATAATAGCGCAAAACAAATTTCCTTTTGTCAACAGAAGGCGCCACTGGTCTATATCACTCTGAACAAAGTCCTTGCCTGCCGCACTCTATCTGTTTGCTCAAGTAACTGTGCACCTTTTATGCGTGCAAAATAATTGGGAAGGGAGCTCCCTTGCTCTGTATAATGCTAAATTTTTAACACCAAGCTCACCTCATCATGATTCCCAGAACCTATCATTGACACATCAGTGTACAATAATAAATAAAGAGATCTCAAATATTATTTACCCATGGATGCAGATACAGAAATTCCATGTCTTTCTGCCTGCCCCTGTGATAGGGCATTTGGTGCAAAATTCTTTTTCCACCTGGTAAACACAACCGTCAACAGCACTAGTTGACCCAAAACAGGCTGTTTATTTAGGGATGGTTCAACATTTTCATCATTTTTGAATTAGTACTTACAGTACGCAAGGGGGGAGGGGGTTAAATGGGTCTGTACACTTTCACAGGATATGGAAAATGATGGTCAATTTTTGGCCTGTTTTGTGCAATTTTGATGTGATTTGGGGGGGGGGATCATCATTTTAAAGTACTAATTTGGGGGGAGGGAGGGGGGTCATGAAATTTAGTACCCTAAGTACTAATTCAAAAATGATGATAATGTTGAACTATCCCTTACCATATTTGGTGAACAAACAATTTCAAACTTTTGTTTGGAAAGTGAGTTACGTGGTTACGAGACTGATATTTTGGCTTCAGACCCTATTGTGCATGAGCAGACCTCTGCGTAACGTAACATAACATATCAATATAATTGTTATACCTCATTATGAAAATGAGGGTCTTAACGAGATCCCTTCAGTGCCTGATGAGATTCATATGAGTCAAAACGGGTCACACACCACTGCCACCTCATCTGCTGGCTATTTGCCTTGTCCTTTAGCTCAAAATAATTGTCACATTCAATTTTTACCACCAATATGGGAAAGACAGCCTGAGAGAAGGACTTCTCCAAGTCTGGTGTCTCCAATACTGTCCTCAATGCAAGATTGGTACACCCAGGAGAGGCTAAGTGTCCCACTTTGAACCTGTACACTGCAACAAGTACAAATTAAAGATGGTATGCTTACTTGGTGCCGACCTTATACCAGCTGTTTCCTCCACGTCCACAGGATGATGCTTTAACCCAGTCTTGTGGAATAAGTCAACATTTCATCCCTGCATATGTATATTGTTTACCTTACAACATGAAAATACATTCAAGGTTTACAGAATATGAACCCTTTTTACCTTCCATCAAGATCAACTCAACAGCTTTCCCAGGTGTCAGTTGAGCACTTACTGCTTCAAGGAAAGCTGTTGACCTGGGCACATTACATTGATAGGTCTCATCTACAACTCTCATTCAAGTTGTTGTTCTGTTGAAATTTGTCAAAAAACAATAATCAGACAGTATTTAACTACCAGCTTGGTTTGGTCAGTTTGAAGGGGAATGGGTAAAGAATCTTCTTCATTGTTGGTTCTCTGTCAGTCAGTGTGGCATACTGTCTTCCAGTGAAATTTACAATCAAACAGTAATTAACTCATTAACCTATGGATCCTGCTCTCTGTCTGGCCAGTTTATTGTGATTTTAAAGACTCAAAAAAAAAAAAAAAAAAAACAAAAAAAAAAAAGACCAAAGACAAAACAAAATAAAATTTCCAGATGTCCAGATCTTGCACATTTCTGGAGCTACCGAACACTAATTAACTCATCAACCTACGGATCCTGTTTTTTTATTTTTGTCCAGCCAGTTTATTGGATTTAAAGATTTCAAGAAGAAATGACCAAAATAAAAGCAAAAAATTCTTTACAGATTGTGCACATTTCAAGAGCTGTCACTATACAGCACATGTCAAATGTCAGATCTTTAATATCCTCATTTGGCTGAAGTCTCCCATATATAGTGCTGCCTCACTAGCCATGAACCTCTGCAGAACATTCCTGTGTGTATAGGCATATTTCTCATGCTAGCCCCTATGAAATCCATTCACTTTCCCCCTCTTTAAATTGCCTGCTAATATGTCTCCATGAAAAGAATTGGTCTCCTTGCTTTTTATCAAGCCCAAAGATGTTGAAAGGTTTATTATGCCCCCCTCCTATCGGAGAAAGGGGATTTTTCCGTGACTCCGTCCATCTGCTTTTCATGTCTGGGCTATAATTCGCTTGTCCTTCAAATTAGATTAATGAAACTTATCAAACAGGTGCATCTGGACATAAGAGTGTGTCATGTAGCAAAGTAGGTCACTAGGTTGAGTATCTTGGTCACAGTGACATACCCTTTAAAATTGTGTCCTGGCTGTAATTCCTTTACTATTTAACGTAGTTTCATGAAACTTCACACACACGTATCTTGACCTGAACATGTGTCATGAAGCAAAAGTAGGTCACTAGGTCAAGCATCTGGGTCATGGTGATACATTCATGTAAAAGTACATGTATATTACACTTCATGTCCGGGCTGTATTTCTGTTGTCCTTCAAGTTAGATTAATGAAACTTTACACACAGGTGCATCTAGATATAAGCGTGTGTTATGAACCAAAAACAGGTTGCTAGGTCAAGTATCTGGGTCACAGAGGCATATCGTAAAATTATGTCTCGGCTATAATTCCTTTACTATTTAACTTAGTTTCATGAAACTTCACACACACATATATCTAAACATAAAGGTATGCCGTGTACCAAAGGGGGTCACTAAGTAAAGTATCTGGGTCACCACAACAGTGACATATTCTTGTAAAATCGTGTCCAGGCTATTATTCCTTTACTGTTGAACTTAGTTTCATGAAACTTGACACACACATATCTTGACGTGTGTGATCACTAGGTCAAGTATCTGGCCTATGCTATTCATGTCTTGGCTATAACTCACTTGTCCTTAAACTTAGATAAATGAAACTTTACACACAGGTGCATCTGGACATAACGGTGTGTCATGTACCAAAAGTAGATCATTAGGTCAAGTATCTGGGTCACAGTGACATATTGTTGTAAAATTGTGTCTGGGCTATAAACCTTTACTATTTTACTAAGTTTCATGAAACTTCACACACACATATCTTGACCTGAAGGTGTGTCATGAAACAAAGGTAAGTCACTGGGTAAAGTATCTGGGTCACAGTGATACAATCATGTAAAACTACATGACACTTCATGCCCGGGCTGTAATTCAGTTGTCCTTTGACTCAGAATCATAAAACTGTACACACTTGTGTATCTGGACACAAGAGTGTGTCATGCTTAAAAGTAGGTCACTAGGACAAGTAATTGGGTCATGGGGATAGCCTATTTTTATTGCCTAGAATGGTTCCAAAATGAGACCTGTGATTAACAAAGTTATGAATGAGGCAAGATCCAGGGATCTCTGATTGCCTTTCAATTAATCTGTATTTAAAACCCAAAACTTTTTACTGCAACATTTGAGAAATTAGAATTTACGTTGCTGGGAAACAGAAAGGCATGCAGTAATTTTACCCTTGTAAGACTAACAGTCCATGTACATGTTGGTACTTGTAGGCATGTACAGAGATGCTGATGCCAGAGGGAACTAATAACGTGACAGATTTCTTCCCCGTGTTGCCATGGACCCTGGAGCAGAGAGCCACCTATTGTAAGCAGCGATGGGGCGTGGACCAGAGACTAGACTGGTTTGGGGTCAGCATGTGGAATGACAGTAAGTCGAGAGTTTTAATGTGTAAAGCAAGAGAGAACAACGACAAGAGGACACCACTAATTTCAAGTTCCTGTTCACAGCTCTGGGATGAAAGGCAAACTTGTATTTGTATTAAGCATGTTCCGAGCTGATATGATACAGAACAGGTCATTGTAGGACCACTACATGGGTTGGGCTGTGGGCTTCAGTGCTCAAATTACATGTTTGGTGCCCTAGCATTTTGTAAAGGAAGAGAGTTTCACAATGGAGATATGGGTAGCATTAAGTTGATTTTCGGTTGCAAATTGTCCATTTTGTATGGCAAATTGCAATAAAATACAATTTATTTGGACCACTGACAGTGTCAATGGATCCAATGATGATCTGAGCTTGTTCCATATTATTACAGTGGTCCCCCTCTAG
This sequence comes from Hermodice carunculata, assembly GCA_964020975.1. Taxonomy (NCBI): domain Eukaryota; kingdom Metazoa; phylum Annelida; class Polychaeta; order Eunicida; family Amphinomidae; genus Hermodice; species Hermodice carunculata. The sequence continues at coordinate 91,320,862 of OZ026625.1, forward strand.
TTAGCCCCCTCTGAACAGAGGCCACCCCTCTGGAAAGGCCAATTCTCTGTGCAGTAGTTATGGCATTTTCATTACATTTATCCTCTCAATAAAGGCCACCCCCTTATCAGCCCAAAATTATGGGGCATTTGGGGTGGCCTTTTAAGAGGGGTACCACTGTATTGTAAACAAGTATTGTCACATACCATTGTATACTTAAAATCCCATTCACATACAAGAGTGTAATATATTTAAAATTGTTTGCAAAATTTGTATTTGTATCAACAAAACTGTAGGACAGTATCAAAACTGATCTGTATGAATACCATTGTAGTGTTAAATAAATGGATTTTAGGTTTCAGTGAGGATGACACTGGAAGACTTAGCTTTTGCCTATTGACACTGCACAATGATATCAAACCATCAACAGCCTGTTTTTATTTATTACTTATTTTATTTTTTTTGCTTCTTTACAGAGATAAAGACAGCCACTAATTTGGTATTTTCCAATGGCGACCTTGACCCCTGGCACCGGGGTGGGGTAAGTGTGTGATTCATATGCACATCGTGATGTCTTAATGTCAAGTTGAAAACGTAATCATGGCCCAAAAGATACAATTTGTCAGTCAAGTCAAAACAGTTGGGTTAAATTCTGTTCAACAAACAACCATAATTCCATTCTGCATTGTCAGTAACCTGTGTTAACCCTTTAACCCTGAACTGAGACTCAGCAGCTTTTCTTGACCTGGGTCATGTTGTCTTGATCAGTCTTGTGCAATTCTCATTCAAATTGATTTTTATTGTTGATGAAATTAGTCAAAGGCATTGAAGCAGGCCTTTGACCACCAGCCAGTGTTGGGTGGTTTAAGGGGTGAAGGGTTAATAGTACAGCCTATTAATGGTCAATCACATGCAACACAAATGTGCTTCTAAATAAAGTGTTGGCTTTTTGGGGGGAAGCTTAAATTGAAATTTTACTTGCAGACCATCAAAATGAAGTGAAAACTTTCCCATTTACTAGCGGTGTGTGCAGCTTTGTGTCTATCTCACCTCAAAGGTGTCAGTTCAGTTTTGAGTACAATATTACAGATGACCACCATTACCCCATACAAAATCTGTTTCCCTCTGAATGACATGATTATTTCATTTATATTGTATGTTGTAGGTGTTACAAAACATCTCCGCCTCCTTGATATCCGTGATGATCAGGGGCGGAGCACATCATCTTGACCTCAGGTCAGTCTCTATGAGAAGGCCGTAGCAGTACATGATTATATCTTATAATATGTATTTATTCTGTCTTTCTATTAGTTTAGAAGTGCAAAAAATTTCCTGATTCCTGTTCTTTGTCCTGCTTTAGCCATGCCCATTTCTGTTTCATACAATAACCTTGATTTCAGATTCTGTTTGATTCCAATAGAAAGACAGAATAAATACATATTATAAGATAATGATAGTATTCATGTGGTAACATCATTACATACTTTTGATCAATATTTTCAAATACTTAAGCGAGAATGGAGTGAAAATTTTATATCAATCCTCATTAAAAGAACTCTTTGATGAACCAACAAAGGTAGATAACAGTCTGTTGTGTTTTCCTGGTGACCTAACCCCTGCTGTTCCTGCCATAAGGATATTAATTGGCTGTTGTAAATAAATGCACAAATGGGTGGCGGAGGTAAATCTCTCTACAGTGTGAAATGGGTTACAGTTGTAGCATTGGATTGTTGCCAAAGCTTTTATTTCATAACTTTGTATTCAAGATTTCCAGCTTTGATACGTCACACACTGAATTTTAAATCAATCCTCAGCACTGATCAATGTTATGTTAGGTCCCGCTTGTGTTGTTTTTCTTATAAATGATGTACGTTTGCATGTTACAGAGCTCACACAGCAGAGGACCCTGAGTCGGTCATGGAAGCTCGTCTGAGTGAGATAAACTACATCAGTAACTGGATTAAGGAGGCCAACTGGCGCAGACAGCATCAGGGATTATAGCTGCAGAGACAGATACTCACAGACCTCCGTTTGAGTCCTTTTAAAACTGTGCATGAATCGCATAACTCTTTAATGAGGAAGCAGGGTATTACTGATCATATAAAAAAACCCCAGAAAAGTGGAAGTGGGAATTTTATTTCACGCAAATATGCCATGTTTTCCTTTCAAACTAAAAATATATGTTTTTGATGAATGAATAATAATGTATGGATGACCATGAGGTCAGCTCTGCTTCCTGGCTGACAAATCTGCCAAACCTATAATGCTCATTTCATGATTAGCCACTCAGTGCCGTCCAACTCATCAACAAATTCACATTTTTGACTTCTTTTTCAAAACTGCAAACAAAGCTATCTTCAACCTTGGTGGGGATTGGCCTTATGTGAGTCTCTACCAAGGTGGATCAACAAGTTTGGTCCAGTGATGTTTGAAATTTTAATTTTTAATGTTTTCAAAATTTTATTTATTATTTCTTAATTAAATTTTTTTGGTAATTTTTGGTCCAAATCTTAAAAAGTCATCTGCAAAACCACTTGGCCAATTGCTACAAAATTGCACACACTTCTGGGTACTGTAGACCTTTTGTTCAACTGGTGGCACTGCAATTTCTTTCTTTTTTTTTTTGACAAATTGACAATTTGTGTTCACATAAATGCTATTGTTCAAAAAAATATTTCCATGTGGTCCATATGCTCAGTTCCATCAAGTTTGTTTCGATATTTCAATTATTTGTGGCCTTTTTGGGACTTTGCTGTCTGCTGTTCCACCTAGTAACATTACTTATATCAAAGTAATGGTGTCTCCTAGATGCATGGTTACTGTTAAACATGTTAGGAGTGAACCTATGGGGTTTCTTCTGGTGTTCATGCTTTTGACCATGAAAGGTCAAATTGAGATCAATGGCTGTGAAAACAAATAATTTTTGGCTTTTGCTTCAAACCTGTGAGCCAGATTTAATTCAAACTTGGCAGGGACGTAGTTTAAGTGGATTTTTATGTATATGACATCTGATCAAGATGGCTGGCATTGACCTGATTTCTAAGGTCACAGCAATTTTTTGTATTTCGTTTCCCACCAGTTTAGTTGGTAAAAGCTCTTTGTATTAAATAGAAATATGATAGTGTATTTTCAGCTATGCTGAGAAGGCTGAAGCTAAAGTATGATGGTGTAAATATTTCTAAGGACATGTTGTCTATGCATCAAGTTGTTTCAAAGAACTTGAAAAATCAAGGCACAATGCACAGATTATAACATACCGGATACTAAGAAACTGGTAATACTCTGAAGGTTAACAATGGACCATGTTACCTCAAGGTGGCCCTGCAGGTAACTTCCTCCCAGTATCCACCTGTTGCAGGTGGTGACATCTAGGCGATAAATAAAAGCTGCTTCATTCATTGGGTGAAAATGTCATGTGACATGGGAGGCAGGTGCTGCCACCAAGCAGAATAGTGTATCTGACATGCCCTTTTGCATCATGCATAATAATGTAGAAAAAGTAGAGACACAATGAATGAAGGTGAAAAGTATGAAGAATTGGGACACAGTGCACTCATAAAACACCAGCTTTGACAGCTGTATGTTAAGTTTGTGCAAGATTAATGATCAGAATGATACTTTATGTAAAATTTGTTTTATTTGCCATTAATTCTTGGTCAAATGGTGTGTTTACTGCTTGCAACGTAGTGTGATAAAGACACCTACTTATGCATGTACAATGTATGACCTTACTGTGTCAGCAACAAACTGAAGTATTCAAGTTATGGTTTATATATATATCATCCATTAGTGAATTTGAGGATATGTTTGTGATTCTTCAGCAAATCACTAATTTTATGTCCATTACTGGCACAAGAGCTAGCAAGATGAGCCGGATTGGTGAATTGGAAACAAGAAAGTGATCTTGATGTTGGCATGACTGTAAAGCTAAATTTCGGTGTTAATTTTAAATGTCTGCAATTTTGTGAATAATGGAACTCTACATATATTTTTGATAATCAATAATGACTGAACAAAATTATCATGTATGCATAAGATATATTGTATTGTCATTACTGGAAGATATTTCACAATCATTTCATAAAAATTCAGAGAATGGGGATATAATAATAATAATAATAATAATAATAATAATAATAATAATAATAATAATAATAATAATAATAATAATAATAATAATAACAATAATAATAATAATAATAATAATAACAATAACAATAGCAATAACAATAACAATAATAATAATAGATATACATGTATAATGTTATGACGAAGGATTTTCTAAAATGTAATTAACTCATTCCATACCAGTCCCGGATATTTCCATATATTTACCTAGATTTAAGATGACGGTTGCACATGTAAATTCTTCACGAGAAGAGCTGTTGTTCAAGTACCAACATGCCTATAGTCGTAAGTCAGTGGTTCTGTCACTGCCTGGCAAGTTATGCTACAGCTGCTGCAAGGGCAGCTGCAGCATGACTTGCCAGGCAGTGCCAGAACCACTTACCAAGGCCTGTGACCATAGTATGGAATAAGTAAAAAGGTGAACATTGAATACCAACTGTTGCACCCATTGTTGTTACATTCCAAGTAGGCAGTATAACAGTACAACATGGCAGCAGGGCGTATTGCAGGGGAAATTTTCATCACATTATCGAGGTTTTAATGGCCACATCATTGGCATTGGTGAAGACACTTTGACTGCATGTTGCTGTATCAACTTAATCCATATTGGAACTGGATGTATATGTATTTCTCCCATAATGGCACCTATCAGAGGTGAATAAAGGGATGGATTACAACTATGTGTTTTTGTATGTAGAAACCCATTCCAACTACACGTACATCCTTTCCTGTAGCACATCTCATGCTGGTCAGCCATGTTGCCTGAACCCCAGTTACCGCCAACTTCAGAGCCCTTTCCCTGTAAACCAGCCAAAACCGGCTGATGTTAAACTGCCGTGTGCTTCACTGTTTTTGACTAGTTTTGACAGTAATGGAAAATAATTTGAATGAGATTTGTGGTGAAACATATCAAGATAACATGCCCCAAGTCAACAGTTCTGCTTGGTCTTTGCTTTTTGTGAACACAGTGCAGTATTCCTTGCCTGCAGAACAGAACAGTATATGTGTTGTGTGCAGTCTACTTGCCTGCTAAACAGACCAGTAACTGTGTTGTGTACAGTTCGCTTGTCTGCCCTTTGGATGTATGCACATGTTGTATGTTTAAAAACTGAAAGAGTAACTCGATTTCTAATTGTTCTACTTCAGTTACCATGGTAACAGGCTACAGTGCAACAGAGCTCACACACTGCATGCCCATGGCCAAAGTGACATAATGATCAACTTCCAGATTGGTTTGTCCGTCTATGAGAAGGATAACGGTGTACTTTTATTACCCTGACTATAAATCAAATCTTGTAATCCTGGGGTGGACCAAGTGCACTCAAGATCATACGAAGCTTAGTCTGCTTTGGAGGCAATAATGTTCTTGCGGGTGGTTTTATGGCTAGTCCCAAGGTGGCCATGGGTGGCTGCCTCTGGCAGCAGTCCTATCCACTGTCCCTTCCAACTGGCCTGGTTGGGATGTAGCAAACTTTGCCATATCAAGAAGGGTAGAGTCTACCCTCCTTGGCCGTATGCCGCAGACTGTTGGATTCAGTCCTCAAGGCAGTGTATCCTCATATCTGTGATTTATCTGGCACAGTAGCAAGATAATTATCAGGGCAGTGTTCGAAGCATTTCACAGCACATCCCGGTATATATTCTGCATATCAGCTGGGAGTATGTTGAATAATGTGGGACCACAAATGCGAAAACTTGCATATCTAATAGTTTGAAAACTTTTTGGGACTGGAAAATTGACTGCAATGATATTAGCAGCATGCACAAAAAAACATAATCTCTGAGTGGCATAATGCAATGTATTGCCATGCAACATTTCCCCCATAACATAAGGTCTGTTTAGAAGGCAAGGTATATTATGTAACTTAATGCCATGCAAATTTATAAGGCTGTTCTGTCGCATACATTGCCTTGGGTTTGGTGATTGGTTACTTTAAAGTGATTTTTTTTGGGTGCAAAAGCGCAATATCTTGACAGGGTTAACTGCAAATAATATGAACACAGCAGGATCTTTTGTGAAACACTACAGAATTCTACTGTCTGTTTTATTCTGGTATTATAGATACATATTCATGTATAAAGGGGTAATTCTGACAATAAAATTATTACTTTTTAGAGGAATACAGTTTGACAGCTTGTAGGGCATGCTCAACATAGGAAGGAGTTGACGTCAGACAGAAAACTGCAATGTCCATAAAGTGGCCACAGCATCCATTACTATATAGGAGCAGGAGGCTCATTATTATGCTTCATGAGTGAATCAAAAAAGTAATAATCCCAACAATTTCAAGATCCACCTGTTGGGGATTTCAGTTTTTTCTCACAGAGTTTCAACATGCAAACTTACTTGATGACAGAAAATTAGCTTTATGTCAAGAATCACTTCTACAACACAATATAAAAAATGTAAAGTTAAGCACATTCAGTATCATAAAAGACTGAGGCCCTCCAGTTCTTGAATTAAGGTTGGTACATCAGAGGTACCCCTATGTCTGTTGAGCGAGTCTTGCAGGCCCTCCAAAGCCTGGGTTAACATGGGGGGTAATGCCCCACCACTACTTTGTTCCACTTCACCCTCCCTGGAGCTGGGAAGAACAAACAGGACTTCGTTGATGTCTTCTTCAAACTTCTGCGCATACACAGCCTTAAACACGCTTTTAAGGTCCTGGATCAGGGATTTTCGCAGATCTTTATCACGACACACTAAGTTGAGCATCAAGACCCCTGCAAAGGTATGGAAAAATGAGTTATGGTAAGTCTATGAGACGATACAAGAACTCAGAATGTAAACAGTCGCGTAACATACTTAAAGATCAGCAGCCATGACACAGTTAATGTCCTTCTTTGGTACATTCCATCACATATAAACATAAAATGATTGTATCTCAAACACAAAAAAAAAAGATACCTTACATTTTTATATCACTGGTGCCAATGGTTACAAGTATGAGTCTCGCTCATTCCCAACATAAAAATATATTTTTGGCATCTCCTTAATGCTGGTGGATTTAAGTCCCCAATTCTGGAAATAAATGCTGACTCAGTAAATATACTGCATAACTGTGTTGATATGGCACTCACACATAACTACCTCCATTGAACCATTCTTTTTAACCCTTTCCCCCTTGAATTAAGACTGAGTCAACAGCTTTCCTCGGCATGGGTTGGGCACTAAGTGCCCAACCCATGCCGAGGAAAGCTGTTGACCTGGGTCATGTTGTCTTGACAAGTCTCATCTTCAATTCTCAGTCAAATTGTTTTTCATTGCTGTTGAAATCGCTGAAGCAGACGACATTTGACCACCACCCGGTTTTGGCCGGTTTAAGGGGGAAAGGGTTGAATGGGAATTTGGTCGAGTGGACATGTGCGTTACCCATTTAAGCTGGGCGACGTGCCAAAGGTTGCAAGTTTGCGTATCGCTCGCTCCAAACATAAAAAATATATTTGAAATTTGTGAAAACGTGTGACTTCATGTGGCAAAATTTTTGTTTTCTGTGCCACGCTTATACTGGTATTGTAATGACAAAGATGTCTAAGTAAACGGACAGACAATCCATTCTCCCAAGCACATTTTAAGTTCAGTAAATCAAGTAAAATGCCCATTACGATGCAAAATGCTAAAAAAAAAAAAAATTTGAAGAAATCGAGAATTATTACAAACCACAGTCCTGGCTGTGCGCACCCCCAATATTTCTATTGACCAATTCGCTAACTGTGGTTGTGATTAAAAATGCTCTCCTGACACTGAGCGGAGATCCTGATTGAAGTCTCCTACCTTCTGGATGCAGAATGTTGTTGATGGATTTCAGGAAGTCTGGTTTTACAAATGGTTTGGGAGGTCCACTTATGGCCGCTGTCCTGTCCTTGCCATCCACATCAAGAATGACCACTCTGTACTGTCTTCCTGTGTGTGTACATTATATATATATATATGTATATATGTATATATATCTATATATGTATATATATATATATATATATATATATATATATATATATATATATATATATATATATATATATATATATATATATATATATATGTATATGTATATATATATGTATGTGTATATATATATATATGTATGTGTATATGTATGTGTATATGTATATGTATGTATATATGTATATGTATATATGTATATATATATGTATATGTATATATATATGTATATATGTATATGTATGTATATATGTATGTATATATATATATATATATATATATATATATATATATATATATATATATATATATATGCGTACACATATATACATGTATTACATATATACATACACGACTTAAACCGAATAGCTCACAATGCACTCTAAAATAGATATGCTTCCTGTATGTATGTGCATGTGTGTTTGTGTATATATATATACAGTCAGGCCGCGTTTATCTGGCACCATCTGTTTTTGGTCATTTTGCCGGATTAACAAGGCTGCCAGATTAACAAATCACAGTATAATTCACCAGGATATATAGAGAATAAGAGACCAAATTTGCACCTAATAATGAGTAAATAAAAACATAATCACATACACGTATTACCAATCATACGAAATTTTAATAACGAAACGTGCAAATTATAGGAAAAAAGGAAAAAAATTCATTCAGTGTATTCATATCCATATCCATATGTACAATTAATGTTACGTTCAAAATTAATGGAGCGAGCGGGCATAAATGTGCCAACCCCAATGTTAATCTCACACATGTATTTGGATATATTTTACCTTTAATAGCTTATTTTGGCGCAAAGAAATCCGAAATCTTTTTTTGTTTACTGCGCTCACTTTTCAAATCTTTTAACTGTTCTTCGATGCACCAAACTTTTGCTACGTCGTCACCACAAAATCCCTCATTGGATTCTGGCCATTGCAATGAACTTTAACCATTTAAGGCGGGAACAATACAACGTCTAATCAACTCGGAACTTGTTTGGAACACGTCAGGTGATTGTTGATTTTGCGGTACGGCGCAATCGGGTATGTTATTGCAAGGTATATGCTCCATTGAATATCAAGTGACGGATTAAAGAGGCAAATTACATTGAAAAACGCTCTTTTGTTCTGCAATTAACATGCCGGTGACGAAATTCAAGGGTGCCGGATTATCATGTAGTAAATCAATGGGGGAAATCCGTTCACAGGTCATTGCTGCCAAATTTCAAGGGTGCCGAATTATCAAGTGACGGTTAAAGGCGGCCTGACTGTATATATATTACACACACATATATATCTATATAGACAGACATAACATTAACCTGTAAGCCCACAATGTACTGTTCTCAACATGATACTGAATGTATCTCTTTTAAATAAGAAAGTATTGAAGCTGATTGCACACTAAAAATAGTTGTTCCATACTCTCAGGAAAAAAACATGCAAGCTCAGCAATTCTTCTTGCGTTTCCAACAGTTTTTACTTTGAGTTTCAAAATTTATATTTTAAGTATTATTATTATCATTATTATTGTTATTATTATTATTATTTGTTTGTTTTTTGTGCTCTGAGCATAAAATAATGCTCAGTTTGAAAAACAAGAGGCCCATGGGCCTAATGCTTTGCTGGCATCGTAGCTATATTGCACCTGCATCTTTATTTCAAAGTTGTGAGTCCTTAAGTGGCTTTTGAACACACAAAACTTATGTGATTTTAGTGTCTCATTTGTCCATTACATGGCACTTCGCTCCACATGTAACCATAGTTTATTTGTGCAATTCCTGTGATGGGTATTGTTGCATGTGCCGAGACAACAATGAGCAAGTCCTTAACTTTATGTCCTCAGTGACCTTGGGACAGACCATCAAGGTCACCCAGATTATGTAATACAAGAGACCCATGGGCCTGGTGCTTCGCTGACACCCTGCCGTTACAAAATCACCTCTTTCAACTTTACAGGCATGGAGACCTCACAAAAATAGGCCAAGGTTACTGATATTACATAACTTTCTAGCACAGGACATGGTCTATATATTCTATACATTTGTCAAGTCTAATCTAATTACTTTTTCAGATATGGAATTTTACATGCTATAACACATTTTGCCTCATAATTTCCATCAAATTATAGGTGGCACTAGTATCATTAGCAACTTCCACTTTGACCTCCCCCCCACAATCCCATCAAATTCTGTGAAGATCTGCCAAAAATTAAAGATGCTAGAGTGTTCACAAGATTTTCACATTTTGACCATGATATTGCATAATATTGTAGGTGGCACCACCAATATCAAAAGGGAGCTAGATTTCAATACACCCTGTAATTCCTGAAAGTTATATTTGGCTAACTTGAAAACTGTGGATGGTATCCCACTCAGGAGCAAAAGTTTACAGGCAGACGGATGGACAGACATGAGCAGTGGCATAAGCTCTGCGACCTTAGGTCAGCAGAGCTAAAAAGTGAGGACTTTTCACGGACTGTAGGTGATGTCTTGATTGACTTCCAAAGGACAGGTTCAAAGGTTGTCAGGCAAGAAAGCTTTGATCTCATTAGAAGTACAAGTGAAAACTATAGCACTACTGACATGATGCCTGTGGTGTCCACAGTCAATCTTTTTTCACATCAATTTCAAGCCTGCATCTCTTTCCTGCACCTATCATCAGCTATTTCAAATGGCTAGTTTCAATAGCAATGAAAAACCAGAGCCATGCCCAGGGGGCATGAATGTCTCGCCAGCATTCAGTAGCAATGTAATTGTAAGACCAAACATTATAATGGTATTTAGTAGATGTTGAATGTATCAAGTAAATCTCAATATATTTACTCAGAATATACCACTTTTTTTTTTTTTTTTTTTTTAAACAAAATGGCCAATAAAGTATATAACATCTTAATACAAATCAGAGCTTGACATGCCAGTTTCAAGCTTCGTAGTGATAGATGTCATGTAAAGCACTTAATACCCCTTGGCCAACATGACTTCATATGTTCAGTTACCTAAGTTTGACCTTCAAAGGACACTTCAAGATAAATTTAAGAACACCAAAAATAAAGCATAGGTACTTTGCTATTCATGTTAAATAGTAACAAGGGACCTACAATCAACTATACCCACGACACACAAGGAAAATAAGATTTGTCCCTTGGCCAACATGACTTCATATGTTCAGTTACCTAAGTTTGACCTTCAAAGGACACTTCAAGATAAATTTAAGAACACCAAAAATAAAGCATAGGTACTTTGCTATTCATGTTAAATAGTAACTAGGGACCTACAATCAACTATACCCAAGACACACAAGGAAAATAAGATTTGTCGAGTCAAAAGTAGGTCAAAGTCATCCACTTTCAAGAGATTTCTGACGTTTTGTAAGATGCAAAGCTAGTATAAATTTGGTGAACTTGGTTTGACTCTTGGCCATGAATAGCATTGTACATTCGAGGATGCAATGCATCTGACCTCCAAAGTAGGTCAAAAATACATCAAGGCCACCCACTTTCAATAGACTTCTAAAGCTTTCCTAAGAAGCAAAGGTGGTGTAAGTTTGGTAAACTTGGCTTGAATTCGTCAAAAGTTGCAGTGGTAACGCCACGTTTTGCATTTCACCCATGAAAATACATTTAGGTCGTTGAAATCAGTTGAGGTCATCCAATTTCAACAGGCTTCTGAAGCTTCTAAATGTGACAGTGATGACCCTCATCTCTAGGGATGATTACAATGAATCATCCACCCAAGCATGAAAGCCTTTCCTAGTCTAGTTAGTGAAATAATGCCACTCAGAAGTTTTTCTCCAATGCTCAATCAAGCATAAAGTAATCAGTGAAGTGTGACAGTGATGACCCTCATCTCTAGGGATGATTACAATAAGTCATCCACCCAAATATGAAAGGCCTATGTAGTCTAGTTAGTGAAATAATGCCACTCCGAAGTTTTTCTCCAATGCTCAATCAAGCATGAAGTAATCAATGAAGTGTGACAGTGATGACCCTCATCTCTAGGGATGATTACATTAAATCATGTACCCAAATATGAAAGGCCTATGTAGTCTACTTACTGAAATAATGCCACTCCGAAGTTTTTCTCCAATGCTCAATCAAGCATGAAGTAATCAATGAAGTGTGACAGTGATGACCCTCGTCTCTAGGGATGATTACAATAAATCATCCACCCAAATATGAAAGGCCTATGTAGTGTAGTTACTGAAATAATGCCACTCCGAAGTTTTTCTCCAATGCTCAATCAAGCATGAAGTAATCAATGAAGTGTGACAGTTATGACCCTCGTCTCTGGGGATGATTACAATAAATCATCCACCCAAATATGAAAGGCCTATGTAGTCTAGTTAGTGAAATAATGCCACTCCGAAGTTTTTCTCCAATGCTCAATCATGCATGAAGTAATCAATGAAGTGTGACAGTGATGACCCTCGTCTCTAGGGATGATTACATTAAATCATGTACCCAAATATGAAAGGCCTATGTAGTCTAGTTACTGAAATAATGCCACTCCGAAGTTTTTCTCCAATGCTCAATGAAGCATGAAGTAATCAATGAAGTGTAACATTGATGGCCCACATCTCTAGTGATGATTACAATCAATCATCCACCCAAGTATGATAGCCCTATCTGATCTAGTTAGTGAAATAATGCCACTCCGAAGTTTTTGGTTGACGGACGGACGGACGGACGGACGTCCGGAAAGTGACTGCTTAGTCTCGCAAACAGCTAAAGCTGGCGAGACAATAATTTGATGGAGAATTGCAGATGAGACCTATTAAGATCACGTGCCCAAAGTCAACAGCTTTCCTTGGCATGAGTTGGGCACTTAGTGTCCAACCCATGCCAAGGTAAGCTGTTGCTTCCGTCTTAATTCAAGGGGTAAAGGGTTAATTATACAATTCCAGGGCTGCAGGGTCATGATGATTGAACCAGTTAAAGACACTGAAGCAGACGACATTTGACCACCACCTGGTTTCAAATGACAGGTTTAAGCGGGCAAGGATTAAATAGACTGCTTTGTAAATGTTTACCTTGAGCTGCTGCTTCAGTGATGTAATCTAGACCATCACAGACTTTGACTCTCATCCGCTCATCTTGCTGAAAACCAAACCAGCTGGTTGCTATGGTTACCATCTCTGGGTCCAGTTCAACAATCTCCAAGTGCAACTACAAATAAGTACTTCAATTAAAGTTATATTCACTTATACAATTAGCCCTTATTTAATATTTACATGTATAGGAATCAACCCTGTGTATCAAATAACATACTATCCTTGCAAGGGCAAGTCTATTGTGCTGTAGTGCAATATACAAGTCCCCCACCAGAGGTCACTGTTATCTGAAGTTCTTACAGTAAAGGGAATATGGCCTGCACAGTTTTTTTAAATGATGGGGTCAGAGGCCAAGGGTCAAAGCTTGAGGTACCCAAATCTGAGTGCATGACACACTGCTATCCCAAGAATCCTCCACACAGCAAGTTTAGTATCTGTAATTATTAGAAAACATAAGGCCTAGATAAGCATTTTTGGATGGAATGATGGAAAGGCGGTGGATAGATGGACAAGACAGAAACCTAAAGCCCCCCATGGGTTCTGGTGGGGGACTGATCAATATTCATAACTTGTATGCTGTACCCCCAGTTATCAAGGGAGATGAACAAATGAAAGTGTTGTCTTGTAAAATTCAATACTTCTGGTAGTTACAAGCATTGGCTAAAACATTGATCCAGACTCTTTTGAAGACTAGGACTTAGACAACTGCACTACAATTAGGACACGCAAAATGAGTACATATACAACAGAATCTGTTTTAATTTGATTGAAATACAAATATATACAACAATCTATTTTCTACTCAAATTTAAGCCAGCTTGTATGCAATCAAATGTAAAGAAAGCTTTTGGCATCAAACTCAAACACAATACAGGAATTTATGACAACATTTTCAACTTTCCACAGACATATTTTATATCAGTATTATATATATTACAAGTATGCCTTTTTGGGGAAAAAAAAGCAGAACCACTCTCCTCATCCAAAACAAAACACAATTGAGCCACACTCAGCTGTTGACTGTGATCACTGCCTTGTGGCCTGACAACCTGTCTGCAGACTCCCCCCACCCCACCACCACCACATGGTGTAGGTGTCAGTCTTGGTCTGTGCTCTTGCACTGGCTGTTAAGTCATGCTCCAGCTGCCCTTTTAACTCTTTCAGTGCCAAGGTTTGCACTGAGTCAACAGCTTTCCTCTGCTTGCTTTGGATTCATTGCACCCAAAGCACATCAAGGCAAGCTGTTGGCCCAGACCATTGTCTTCTGTGGAACTATAGGAATTCTAGTACATGTACTTGAATGAAAGGTCTTTTCACCAGGAATACGAAGCTAGCAACCTTATTATAATTGACAGCAATTTGTCTCGAGTAGTTAACCCTTAGTTGCAGTTGGCACTGAAAGAGTTAACCTGAAAGATTAGCTAGGCGTGTGGTGCTTGACTCAACCATCTTCACCCATAGAACCTGACCATGCTACAAACTTTACATTAGCTAGGCATGTGGTGCTTGACTCAACCATCTTCACCCATAGAACCTGACCATGCTACAAACTTTACATTAGCTAGGCATGTGGTGCTTGACTCAACCATCTTCACCCATAGAACCTGACCATGCTACAAACTTTACATTAGCTAGGCATGTGGTGCTTGACTCAACCATCTTCACCCACAGAACCTGACCATGCTACAAACTTTACATTAGCTAGGCATGTGGTGCTTGACTCCACCATCTTCACCAATAGAACCTGACCATGCTACAAACTTTACATTCATTTCCAGCTAAATATATAATGAAAATTCAGTCATTAGCATAGCGGTCACTATACTTTTAGTCCCTGAATGTTAACCATCATAGCAGGTTCCCTGACCCTTGAGACCGTGCTCACGTAGTTAAACAATGGTGCCCTGGACTCTTGCTATTTTGAGTGGACCAGAAAGGATGTCATACCTGTGGATAATTCTTATGCAGGAAGACTGGCAGACTGCCTCCTCCTAGCCCCACAAAGAGGAGATCCACCGCTGTAACACAACACACACCATGTTAATAACGCTTTTGGTCTTTATCACTACCAAAGTGTTGATTTGACATAACTTAGCACTGAAAAGATTAATTTTCCATCCCTATAGAGTACACTGACCAACTTCCTCTACATTACTTATAAATACCCGACAATGCTGCATTTGCATACAGTAATATCTCAACTTGAAGAATTAATAAAACCTAAAACCAAAATACATGCACCACGAACACTGTGTATATTTTTCTACTATGTAGCCAGCTGAGCCTGTACATCACCTGAGGACCGACATTAACTTGAAATGCACCAGGGAAGTTCCTCTTTTATGAACAACATTTACTTTGGTTTGTGGTTTTCCTCGTCTTCCAGGATACAGCGGTAGCTGCTCCAGAGACCACACCCCATAAGAGATTATGTGTTGTTAAGTTTCTTCTTTGAAGATGCTTGATCACTTTCTTTGTTAATTTACTTACATTGTAGGACCAGAATAACACCACTTTCTGTTAGGAGTAGGGACAGCCTTAGGTAAGAGAGTACCTGATTTAATTTTGCCCACTCAAATTGACATATGGGATTTAGCTTAAAAAACAAAATACAAACATTGCAATTTCGTCAAGTAAAAATTGAAAAAGAAAAAAATTGAGTAACATAAAATTAAAATAATGTTAAGTTCCTCAGGCCCTTTGGAAATAATTTTGATGAGGGAGAGACACTTTTTACTACTTCTTCAAACACATGATCCTCATTAGGCGGAAATTTTGCAGCATTGATGTACTTATTCAGAAAAATGTCAAACCACCATCCCAAATGTGATGTGAGGGAGTAAACAAGAGGCGAGGTTGGGGCTGAGAAACTAATTTTTGGCCTAGACCATGTGACAAACAACCCCAGCTTCCATAATAAATTCACACGTTACCTGAGGCGGCAGAGAAGTTGTGCACAAAAGCCAGCCCTGCAGTCATGGCCTTGTGGTAGGCAATGGACAGATAGTTGGTGTCCACACCCACCTTCGTCTTCTTCTTGCCTCCTTTCTTCTTCACAATCTCTGCCACCAACATGAAAGAAGGATATAAATCGTGGCAAATGTTGGTTACCTTGCTTGTTTTTCAAGTTTTATCTGCTACGTACTTTTCACATCAAGTTACAACTAAATACTTGTACATCATTGTCCAACCCACTATGATATCTCCCTGGAAAATCACCTGACATTATTTCCACGACACAAGTTTAGAGGGACTCCTGTTACATTTGCTAGTATTTTAACTGTGTATTCATCACATTAAGATTAACATATTTGATATAATTTAAATTGAACAGAGGATGTCACAATAAGGTTTATCTCTCCATGTGTTACCACCTTGTGAAAATTATGTAGGTTAAAATGCTAAGCATATGCACCATTCTGGGAAACCATAATGATTTACTTTTTTTTATTTTTCAAACGAAAATGTCTCACAAGATGTTTTAAAATGAAACAAATAATTGCTGCTTATATCAACTTAGGCAAAAAATGAAATGAAATAAGGAGAGAAGGGGAAGAGAGGAAATGGAATGGAATAAGAAGATCAGATCCCATGCCTCCACTTGTAGACTCAATCTAGTTACTGTCAATTGTTCAAAGTTTTAGTCTTTTTGACATTTTAATGTGCTGTTAATTTCACTGTTTTGGACATAATTCCTTTTAAAACAATGTTAAAATACCATTTCACTGTGTTTTTATTTTCACGGTTTTGTGTCATCAGAAAAATAAGCTACAATAAGAGTACAGCAAAATTAAAAAAGCAATTTACAGTACTAGATTCTGGGCACCTTTTGTAACCTTAGCCTCTGATTGGATGTTTCTGTTACTGAGGTACACCAGTCGTCTGAACGTCTGTCCGTCCACCTCCACATCCTCCACAACATAATCTCCACTCATTTCACTGTGACCTCGATGGCACACTGTGCGACAACATATGTCATCTCCAACGGAGAGAAAAGGGACCTAGAAAATGTATCACAAACTTTAGAAAATATAGTTTTGGGAATCAAACCTGCTTCAGTACTATAGTTTATGGTCCCATTAAAATTTTTAAGATTTAAAAACAAAATCTTGCATTGACTGGATTCATAGGCTGTCACATTATCACTAATTAGGCTAAATATGATCATTACCACCTTTTAACAGCCCTGAAGTCCTTGAAGCTATCCATTCACACAGCAATAATACCATGATATAAATGGTTGTTGAAGTGTTTTCTGTTGGTTTCTGAGGAGTCCTAGACAGAGAGATGCATAAGACTGATACACAGACTGTATGCCTACTCTGACAACTCGCCTTGCCTTTCAATTATAATTACTTAGACAGGAAAACATGTGAGGATATTTTATCCTTTCCTGCTCAAATCTACACAAAAGTGACAGGACGTCATTGTTATCAATGTTTGTACTTCAATTTCAAGTTCATCCATAATAGTTTTGCCGAGATTGTAGATTAGACCTGTGATGATGGCTCACCCCAAATCAATAGCTTTCCTTAGGGTCAGTTGGGTGCAATGTGCCCAACCAACACAAAGGAAAGCTTTTGACTCGGTCTTGCTAATCTTCTACCTGTTTCTTTCCAATATTAGGTGGTGCCAGTTCCATGACTTTCCCAGACAATTCGGCTTTTACACTGTCCAGACTACCATACTGGTGGTCTCTGTGCAAACTGACCACCAGGAGGCGCTCAAAGCCTGCACTCTTGGCAAGCTCACTGCGACCACTGTCTGTGGAAAACAGCCACTCTGTCTCCCTGCAAAGATATCAATAAATTTGATGTTCTGTAATGTTTTATTATTTGGTAAAGCCTGACCGAACCCGAACAACCGAATCCGAGCTTACTGGGATTCAGGATCGAAGCCCGGCTCGAGTTCGGCTTTTACCTTCCCTAAACGTTCGGGTTCGCTGTTAAAGGGTCACTGAGGCTACTTTTCGTACTTGTATACACTTTAAACAATGCAGCAAACGATACTTTGCAATTACGTGTGTCACATGGGTTGCACTAATCGCCTTAATTACATTAACAATAGTACTGCCCCTGTGCAAAAGGGTAACAGCTATTAACCCCTGTTGAATGTTTTCATGTTTGAATTGCACATACCGAACCTGAACGGTGCCTGGTTCGGGATCGGTAATGTGTACCGATTACCGAGTACCCGGTTCGGTTTCAAAATGCATGCTCGGTCAGGCTCTATTATTTGGTAACAGTTGAATTCCCAAGGATTTATTTTCTGAGTGTTTCACCCATTACAGTATCAATATACATGCAAGTTTGTCGCCCATTCCCCAGAAGGAAAGATCTGGACAGATTATAATATATGGCCTGTATACTGAGTCCACTTTTAGACCTCTAACTGACACAAACATACTCTTTTCTGGCACTCCCTCCATCCATCCCTCCCCAAGAAAGATGACTTTCCTACATTGAAAAATGATTATTTACTGTTCAAATAAGCACATGGAAATAAAATTCATGAAAAAGCTTTCTGACTTTTTGTTTTAATTTTAAGTTATGCAAGGGCATGCATTGATCAGGAAGATTTGCTGGGGTCATAACTTTCCTATTTTCAGTCTTTTTTCATTGTCCATGGGCAAATATAAAGCTCATTTTCGATTAATTAATCATGATTCCATTGCATCAATAAAGAGTACACCTCACACCTTGGTGTACATATCTCCCATCTCTGACCCAGCATAAAGTTGTTTTGCTGGTGAAAATAATGAACGGTCCCTCAGTTACTGATCAAGTCTAAACTCACGACCACATCACTAACTATCTGGGGGGAAGTGCTGCCTACCTTCCCTCTGGCACGATAAAGATGCCGTACTTGTTGGCTGGTTTGTGCTCCCTGCCATCCACAATGTACACAGTGTACCTCGGGGCACTGCTCCCTGCACTGAACCACTCCAGAGCTACCTGCTCCCCACAAAGACTTCTGAAAGGAAGAACATGTCTGTGTACATCAAGGATGTCCCTTGTTTCAGCTTCTTCTACTTTATCATGCAGAAATAGTTAAAATAATGCTGACCAGTCGGTTTAATTTTGCTGTATCATTTTGATGCAACAAAACTTATGTTACATGAATGCTCCACAAGCATGTAGTTTCACATAAATGAAAGTTTTCAAGTACATAACAGTACTATATTAGAAATTGAAAAGCACTCCTCATCCATATGACAAGTAATCCCATGTAAACCTGGTGCGGTACCCTGAATGATGGTAGACAGAATTTTTTACATGCAAATAAGACAGTCACAGAGAGAATGCAGTTTCAGTACTGCTTACAAGATGGCAGCACTTGCTGGCACGTGGGGTAAAAGCAACTCTGGGATTATGTGAAAAGGTCACTCTGATTGCACACTTTGAGCAGTTTGTTTTTACCCTTCCAACCTCCAGGATAAGACTAAATCAGCAACTCTCCTTGGCACAGGTTGACTGTCAATCACTTGGCAAAGCTGTTAACAAAGGGAGTGCTGTCTTTTTGTAAGTCTAACACATATTTTATTTTATTTTATTATCAAGATTGTTAGAGAAAAATATTGAAGACCATTGAAGCATAGATCTTTGACATCCAGCTGGTTTTAGCCACTTTAATGGCAAAGGGAGGGAATGTGAGAGATTAATTCATATAAACATGATCTTGTCTTTATCCCTATGAATGCTGATGTACAGTTGGTTCTCTTGACAATGACCCCTCCAATGGAGGATTATCTGGATGGAAAGACCACTTGTTCAACATTATTCTACTTTCCATATAATTTTTGCCTTCTAACAACGGGCACCCAGTGGTCAGACACGACACCCAGGTAAGTCTTCCAAAAGAGAGACCCTTGGATGAGATACGTCTATCATTCCTACTTGCTGTTGAGTTGCTGTCGCAGAATGGCATAGTTCTGCATGGTTTTGACAGAGTCCAGCAGTTTTCCCGCACTCTCCACCCTCTCTACCTGGTCCTCGAAGTAAGCCACCTCCAATAGCTGCAAGAAAATCACAACGTGGAAATTAGGTGGCCTGGATTTGTACATGTATCTGCATAAGACAGGTAACAGCCTAGTCTTTGATGTATGAATGTACATAAGCATGTTCAATAGTCTCTCCTTTGAGAGACCACCCCGAGGGCTGTCCAAGCAGTGGTCACATAAAGTAGGTGGTCTCCCAAAGGAGGTTTAACTCTTGCACCACCTGCCCAAAAGCTAACCATTGCTTTGAATTCTTACCCATAATTTAGATTAAAACATTACTGATGTACACTAATTAGACCTCATTCCATCTGGCTGCCACGTATTTACTCATTTATTGGTATTATAGGCATATTTTGAATTTGTAGACTGGTTTTGGCAAATTATTTTACCAATCTTGTACAAAATAGGCAGGTTTTACTTATCTGACATGGGAATTCCTGAATGAGTAAGTGGTCTTTTGGGGGTCATTTTGGGTGGTCAGTGGTCAGGCTCTGTAGGTGGTCTCCCAAGAGGTAAATGTTTATCATTAGAAGGTGCTTTTGCACAGTAAAAATGGTCACAAATGGTAATCTGTCTCCCAAGTGGTAAATTATCAGAAGGTGCTTTTGCACAGTGAAAATGTTCACAAAAAGGCAGGCAGTCTCCAAAAAGTGGGGTCTTTCAAAAGAGGGACTACTGTACATATATACATCTTTAAGCTAACCTGTGTACCTTTCACCAGTTTGCTTGAAAAAGTTGAGAAAGAATCAACACCTATAGGCTGGGTGGTATACCTCCTAAGGTCTTTTTGAGGTTATAGTGGCCCACAAATCTAATCAGTTCATCTTGCACATTTCATACTGGTGGCCATATTTGACTATTTCATCAAATGAGCCAGAGAACTCACATATTTCATTCAGGTGGATACATTTCACTGTCAAATGAGCTATGACTTAAATGTTTCACACAGGTGGATACAGCTTTACAGTGGGCTGTTTCTCAAAAGAGCTATGACTTTCAGGTTTTGTACAGGTCAAATGAGCTTGGACTTGTATGTTCTGATACACATCAACTGAGGTGGGACTTACCGGTTTCATATTTGGCATCTTCTTGAATTTTGTGAAGACAAACACGAAGACTGGCATGTTGAAGCCACGCCCCTCTGTGTCTTCCTGCTCCATCACACGACATACCCGCACCATCCAGCCACTACAAACACTCATAACAATGACGAGTTTTCATACACAATACATTACAATGTTACTGTAAATTGCTGTAAATTTTAGTGTATTCTTATTTCAGTTTATTTTGCTGATGGCACAAAACTGTGAAAATAAAAGCACACTGAAATAGAATTTAACACTATTTGAAAAGGAACATGTATGTCCAAAATAGTGCAATTAAAACTGCAGTGAAATGTCAAAAATACCTCAAAAAATTTGAAAATTTAGACACGTGAGAATAAAGCAACTTAAAGTATTTCAAGTGGCATTAGTGCAGTACATGAAGCAACTTATGCATAAAATAAACACCAGTCATTGCATACTTGATTATACATATGTACATCCACTTTATGATAATTGAAGTCATCCGGCAGTTTCAGGGCTTCACATTAAGGACTCTAGTTAACTGTCCCAAATTTCTTTGTGTCTAAACTTCAGACAAGTAATGGGTTGAATCTCTGCAATGCTCAACATTTTTACTTGGTCCAGTCTGGAAATTTACCTGTCATGAATAAAGCTTGCCTTTACATCAAGCTCTGAGTTTACAATTTACCTGCCCTGAACAGTAGGGCTTGCCTTGATGTCACACTGAGTTTACAATGATAATTTTTCATTGGTCTAAAGGCCATTTTTCACCCCAGAAGATGCACACACATGGCATCCAGGTATCATGTCTTTACCATTCGCACTTACTGTTCCCTTTTGCATGGGGCATTTTTGCACACACAAAAACGGCCTGCAAATGACATTACTATAGACATTATGTAAAGTCAGTATTTGTGAAAATGGCACTCAATTTCCTTTAGTACCTGATGAGCCTCCTTCCAGGCAAAATACATCGTACTCTCTCTAATGTACTTTTCATCAGAAAAGTTTTTTACATCTCTCTTGCCTTCAGGCAATTTGCCTGGTCGCACTTTAAAAGTTTTCAGTAACCTGTGTAAGTTGTAAGGGAATGATTTAGGCCTTCAATGTTTGTCTTCAGTAACCTGTGTAAGTTGTAAGGGAATGATTTAGGCCTTCAATGTTTGTTTTCAGTAACCTGTGTACGTTGTAAGGGAATGATTTAGGCCTTCAATGTTTGTTTTCAGTAACCTGTGTAAGTTGTAAGGGAATGATTTAGGCCTTCAATGTTTGTCTTCAGTAACCTGTGTAAGTTGTAAGGGAATGATTTAGGCCTTCAATGTTTGTCTTCAGTGACCTGTGTAAGTTGTAAGGGAATGTCTTCAGTAACCTGTGTAAGTTGTAAGGGAATGATTTAGGCCTTCAATGTTTGTCTTCAGTAACCTGTGTAAGTTGTAAGGGAATGATTTAGGCCTTCAATGTTTGTCTTCAGTAACCTGTGTAAGTTGTAAGGGAATGATTTAGGCCTTCAATGTTTGTAGCCAAATCAGGAAATAAAAGTGTAATCACTATGGAATAGGAAATCTTCACATTAACTAGGATTGTGTGCTGCCACCTGGGCTGCAGCAGGGAACTTGACAGGAAGGAGAGCATATTCATGTATAAACAGGGACAAATCAGACTCTATGGTAAAAGTAACAACTCAAGAAGCAAAAACCTTAGCAAAACTCAATCACAATGTTAAAGCATACACGATGACATACAAGATGCTAACCATATTAAGAAAATTTAAAATTGTCAGCTAGAAAACCTGTTATTTCTGGACATAACTGGTACAACTGCCCTCATCATGGCAGAGGCATAGTTCTGTTGCTGTTGCCTCGCAACTGAGGGAACCAGTCTAGAGGAGGTCTGCAGTTAATGTGGTTAACTATGAATAGTTCCTATTTGACTTAAACAATATTTAAAACAAATAAGCCATTTGCAAATTTCTTCAGCCAAATGAATGAAACATTTAATTTAGCATTTGGCTAATAGGCTAATGGTACCTGATATGTCAAAGATAGAGGATGCATTTTCCTTCTAAAATAAGCATCTGACACATTTCTTCTTGACCACATGATTTTGGTAAGGAGTGCAAACTTGTATTTCAAAGACAATCTTAATTTTGGGATACAAAGATTAAATGTGAAGATCAGGAACTTTTTGGAGTCCTAGCAAATGGACCACTTGACATGTTAAGCCTTGCTTTTGTAGCCATGAACTGATTACTGAATGAAGTGGAAGCACCCAAATGGAAGAAAAACCTGGTATCCTCCGAAATGCTGAACCACGCAGGTAAAAATGGTTAACTCATTCCATACCAGTCCCTGATTTTTCCATATATTTACTTAGATTTAAGACGACAATTGCATATTTAAATTCTTCATGAAAAGAGCTTTCATCCAAGTACCAACATGCCTACAGTCTTAATTCAGTGGTTCTGGCACTGCCTGGCAAGTCATGCTACAGCTGAGGTGGGAGGGTTCAACTGTGTGGACAACTCACTTTTCCGGGAAATACTGAAGTAACTTCTTGAGGATGTGGTCCTGAGCCAGGGTGACACACAGGTAGCGACCTCCAATTCTCAGCACGCGACCAATCTCATCAAACATCTGATCAATGGTCAGATTGATGCCGTCACTGTCCTGTGACATCAAGGCATCCAGTGTACCCTTGTCAAGCACTACACTGAACTGGCTGTCACTGAACTCCATCTGCAAATTAAACGTCATTGGTGATTGTTGTTGTCTATGAACCATAAGTCATCAATCACATCCTCCTTGCAGTTTTCTTTATGTTCAGAAATTGCATACACTGTAAATTGCTTTACTTTCGCATGTAAACATTTTCAAGGTTTTTGAATTTTTGACATTTCATTGTAGTTTTAATTGAACTGTTTTGTTCATAATTCCTATTCAAACAATGTTAAAATACTATTTCACTGTCTTTTTATTTTCATGGTTTTGTGCCATCAGCAAAATAAGCGAAAATATAAGTACAGTGAAACTAAAGCAACTTATAGTATTCAAATTGCTCACAAAAAAAAACAACAACAAAAAAAAACGTTCAAAGAACGCAGTACCCTTCGGCCGCCTTCAATCTTTTTGCTGTAAGTGAATAGGAATAGTGTCCCATAGTATCAGGTATAGTTACCTACACAAATACTACTATTGTACACTTGACCTTTGACCTCAAAAACATTAGGTCAAATATAGAGATATAGCCTTGACTTTCAATAGCCTTCTGGATCACCCTGTGTTGCTTCTTTTGTTTAAAGATTTAGATTTCTAGATGCACAATGTTACTCAGCAAACTTGTGACCTGTGTGTGACCTTGAAAATTACGTCAAGGTCAATTATGCTTGCAGTGGTGTACTATCATATGCAATTTGAAAGTCCTGTCTCAAAAACTTCTGAAGTTATAGTGGTAAATAAATTTTCAATGAATAGGGCACTGTGACCCAATTACTTGACCTACTGACCTACTTTTGATTCATGACACATTCCTTGGTTATGATACATGTGTGTATAAAATTTAATGTAACTGACTTAAAAACTTCCTTACTTATACCAATACCACCATTGTGCACTTGACCTTTGACCTCAAAAAGTAGGTCAAATATAGAGCTATGACCTCCATTTTCACTAGGCTCCTAGATCATTTTATGAAGCTTCTTGTGTGTAAGATTTAGATTGCTAGATGCAGGCTTTCAATAGTTAGAGGGGTAACGTTGCTTAGCACATGTGACCATTGTGTGACCTTGAGAATTATGTCAAGGTCAACTATGCTTGCACACAAAGTAGGCCATTTAGAAGTGTAGTATCATGTGCAATTTGAAAGTCCTGTCTCAAAAATATCTGAAGTTACAGTGGTCAACAAAATTCCAATGAATAGGTCACTGTGACCCAGATACTTGACCTAGTGACCTACTTTTGATTCATGACACATTCTTTGGTTGTGATACATGTGTGTATAAAATTTCATGTAACTGACTTAAAAACTTCCTTACTTATACCAATACCACCATTGTGCACTTGACCTTTGACCTCAAAAAGTAGGTCAAATATAAAGCTATGACTTCAATTTTCAATAGGCCCCTAGATCACTCTATGAAGCTTCTTGCGTGTAAGATTTAGATTGCTAGATGCAGGCTTTCAATAGTTAGAACGGTAACGTCGCTTAGCACATGTAACCACTGTGTGATCTTGAGAATTACATCAAGGTCAATTATGCTTGCACACAAAGTAGGCCATATTGGAGTGTACTATCATGTGCAATTTGAAAGTCCTGTCTCAAAAATTTGTGAAGTTATGGTGGTAAAACCGCGGGACGGACGGACAGCGCCCGGGTATGACAATACCGGTCTCCCTCATAAGGCCGAAGGGTAAAAAACACTTTACATAAATATACCAACATGCCACTTGCAAGTCTCTAATTTCTCGAGTTGCAATACAATTTTTCAAGAAACAGTTCCTATCTATCCTAATACAAAGCTCCTCACATGAATTGCAACATTATATCTTCAACTTTTGAGTGCCCATGCATGTTTCTATCTACTGCAGTCATTTTTAGACAATCTGGAAAGCCAAAACAAACAAAATGTTGTGGGCCATATCCAGTTCTCTTCTGCAATATTGCCAGGCTTCCTGGTTTTTTGTTTTTGTTTTTTTTTTGTGTGTTGAAAACCAAGCTGGTATGGATGATTTTACTGATAATATGTTGTCAGGATTATTGTTAAAGTACATATTTCTCACTCCTGAATTTGTATTTATAGCAACTGATTGTCACAGTGAAATAAAGTGTTTGTTCTGCTTTTTCTGCAATTTACACACTTGTATGACAAGAATATTAGGCAATTCATATTGTACATCACATGAAGCATTATGCACTGGTAAATAGTTTTATCATCATGTCTGAAGCCATTTCCTTATAAATCGCTTCATAAGGTAAGCTGATGTGACCAGAAAAATACACAGAAATGTGACCAATTTGCCACATGACAAAACACTAATCAAAGCCTTTGCCAGCTGACCATCACACACATCTGTACAACTAGAATGTTTGCTCTTCAGGACAACAAAGCTATGCATTGTGCTTTAAACCTACTGACGGGAGCTTACTGAGGTCTTCGTACTGGTGATAGCTAAGCACACGCAGTTAACTGTACATGTATACGAATTCCATTATGTGTATGTAACACTTGGGTCGCAATGAAGCCATTGTGCGCCATCATGTATGCACAATCTGCCTTGCAAATGATGATTGCAGAGCCTCAAAGTCTCCCGCCTCGAAGGGAGATCTCCCACCTTTTCGTACTCTTTTACAATGTCTCCTGCTTTCCTGCTTTTCAAAAAATGTCTCCCGCTTTTTGTAAAATAAAAAATAGCATTATTCAATTGGTGGCTGTGAAGTTGTACTGTTTTGCCAAGTTGTTGCACCCTATACACACAGAATATATCTATGATGGTGCCTTAAAATGGTTGAAAATGCAGGAAATGAAGGTGCAAATTTCAAATTTTTCCTGGGGCAGCATGCTTTTAGCTACGCTTTGTGCCTTTGGTGCTTACCCTCCTGCTTTTCAGTACGGGTCTGGAGGAGGGAGATCTCCCTCTTTCAACATAGGCTAGCTTGGAGGCTTTGTGATTGTAAAAGGATTGGAGAAACTTTTTTGATGGGATAGATAACTCCTTGTTTCCAACTAACCTTCAGCAAGTCCATTTTGATAAATTTCATAGCTGGCCGCCTGGCTGCATTTCTGTCTGTCATTTGGCGTATGACAACATCACTGATATCAATGTTGGTGATTTGGTGATAGCCCATGTCATACAAATCTTCACAGAGGGTGGAGTTGCCACATCCAACAACCAACATATTGTCAGCAGGCTTGATGTATTTGTGTAGTATGCCACTCAGCTGTCCATAGTCACCATACCTGAAGGAAAAGACACATGGAACTTATAGGGTGTAACACTACCCACAATGTCCAACATCTACTCTTCCAGTCAAAAGTTTTGTTAAATGAGGGATGTTCTTGCAGGTGGCAGTACTTGTTCAGAGGCTATATTTTCATGACACACCATTTCCTCTTGAAAACCACTGGGCAATAAGGAGCTCAGTTTGTTTATCCACCAGGTGTCTCTACTTGCATGTAATAGCAACCTGGGTACTTGAAAACAGTGTCCCCATCTGGGAGAATATGCCCCATTCAACAGCTTTCCTTGGCATACTTCAGGTGCAAGTGCACAAAGGAAAGCTGTTGACTTGGACTATTTTTATGGTCTCTGCAACTGTGGGCATGCAGATACTTGGATAAAAGAACTGTTTACTAAGAATACAAATCTGGTATCATTATGTGAATTGAGAACACACCAACTTTACTTGGATCAGCAGTTGTGCAAAGAAAGAGTTTAAGACCATTTTAGTGCACTGTGGGTGGACTGTTTTGAGATGTATCATACACTTGTTTTTATGGTTATGTATCTCAAACTTTCACTGACTTTAGATTTGCAACTGAACCAGAACAAAAATCCTGCCATTCCTGTGTTTCTTTTATCATTTGCATTTTTTAAAAATTATTTCCAAAGTGAAATAATAGAAAAATTGAACACGAAGTACATATACATAAAATGACCCCTAAAATTAAGACATGGATTTAAATATTGCATTGCGTTTTCTATTTTTGTTGTCTCAACCACCTTGTCAGGATCACAATACAATATATGACAATTCTCTTCAGATGACAGGTTACATTTTACAGAAATGAATTAGCACAAACCGTTAAACATACCATTCAAATGCCTTTGCCCCTCGCTTTTTGAAAAATCTGTCCCAGTAATCTGGAGATGAGAACTCCTGGTGGGTCTGTGGCAGTAGTGACATAGCGCTAATGAATCGTCAACCAGCACAGGCACAAAGTGATGAACTCTGTCAGAAAAAGTCAGCAAACACACAAAGTGGTGAGTTCTGTGTCAACAAAAAATAAACATGTGGCCCATGGGCCTAATACTGTGTTGTCATCATTCATGTTACATAATGTTTAAAAGTCAAGACATGACACCAACTTAATTGACATTGAAAAAGTGGTCATGGTCAATGAAATAACACAAAATTCAATGATGAGACATACATTTCTCATTGATTTAGTAATGATCATAACTGTCAATTCCTTTTAAACTTACATCCAATTTAAGACCACGTACCTGTTAAATGTGACCATTCTTGGATGGTAGAACAGGGTGGTCTTAAATAGCAGGTACCACTGTATATGTGTGTGTATATATATATATATATATATATATATATATATATATATATATATATATATATATATATATATATGCAAATATCAGTACATACTGGCTCATACTTAGCTAAAGTGTTGATGAATCTAGTGGTTACTAACATGCACTGGAATCATCAAAAGGATTGAATTTATGGGCCCTTGCATCTTATTATGGTACACTTGTCATATTGCAAAGAAAGCTTAGCCAGAGTCAAGTCTAGATTCACTTACTCCACCAATACAGTGCATCTACATGAAGTTAATGCAAGCTGAAACCATACAGTTCTGGTATTGCTGAGGAGGCTATCATTAAGGCTTGTATAGCCACTCTCAGGACAGCCACCTTCACAACTGAACAAACAATATTGATTTAGGACCACAGAGGTTCAAATACTGTATGCAAGCATACTGGGATGTTCCTGTGGTACATAAGAGTCTTGTTTTATTTCATAGTAATCACAACCTAAGAGTTACCGGTAATACATTGACAAATTTGTTGAGTTCCAAGTCAAATGTGTTATTAACAATAACCTGTACAAATTCACATATTAAGTTTGTCTGCAAGTATAACAGTTTGCTAATTAACACCTTTCACAATAATGGTTGATTATATTTTGTTTCACAGAGAGCTTTGCAAGAAATCTGTAGACAATCTTGTACAGTGTAGGCCTATCTGATTCAATACAAAGAAAATTACCCACCTACAATGCAAAGTTTACCTTAAGACAATGTGTCACATGCTTAATGTCAGTCCAAACTTTTAGAATTTAGGGAAATTATACAAAATATAATATGCAGAAATGTTTTTTAAAAGTAAATTTCCATAACTTCTCTTCTTGCTACAAGTTAATGCCCAGTTTGTTTTGTTCTCAGGGGCCCTGGGAGTGAAAGTGGCATATTGAAACATCATGCAACAGATGCAGGTACCCAAACATGTGACTGTGAACTTGTAATTCAGTAATTTCCCTCCAGCTGAATCTGCATGTAGATTCAAGGGATCATTTTTTCCATGTTCATGCCTTTAGCTGCTCCTTGTGGTAGCTCTATGGGTCATCGAAATGGCCAACACTGACAACATGGACGTTCAGATGCAAGGGTTTATACTTATATTAAACATTCTGGTTTAAAAAGAAAGTTACTGTTGGATGGTTTGCCATGGTGCAGTAGAGAAGTGGATAATATGATTGTCTGTGATGTGGACAAAATGCCACAACTTGCATGAAACCAACAGAACAGTATTTTCACTTCCATTGAAGGTGGAAAATAACTGTTAATATCGGTCAACATGATCTGAATTTTCTTTTAAACAATCAGATACAGACGTGTAAGTATGTTCCCATTTTACAGGGACAGTCATCATAATAATTGCTGGGTCCCATGATTACATATACAGGCATGCGGTACACATTTAATCATGACAAGGGGCCATGTGGCATGGGGTCCAGCAATTGCCAATTCAAGAATTGTTCTGCTGGTTGTCCCTGTGAAAGGCTGTATTCCATTTGAACACGGATTTTTATTCACCTTGTGCACCTCTTATCTACCCATGATCATCTGATTTTTATTCTTTGAATGACTTGGTCATATATTTTTAATTGTTATGGTATCCAAACCTCAACAGTCATGTACTGACCTTGGATGCAATAAAACTTGTCAAACTTGGCGGGGATACTGTATTATACGGGCACAGTATACTGCACAGTAAAAATGTGGCCACACGCATAGTACAATATTTTGAATATATTATCAAACATACTTAAATGACCGGTCCAAGTTTGTGGCCACATATGTGGCCACTGTGGCCACATTTTAAAAATATAAAAACAATGTCCCATTACTGTACTTAAACGGAGTTTCCCAAAGAATCTAGCCCCTCTGCTCTGGCCATGTTCATGCCTGCTGTACGCCGAGTTTCGCCCGCCAACAACCGCCGTGTTGTCGCCCTTAATTCCCCTATAGCACCCTGTGGAAATTCCCAGTATCTCTTCCCCCTATTTATTCAATTTATTCCGTTACCGGCTCCCGTTACCTTCCCTTATTAAAACGACCCGCATGCATCAAATCCAAACAAGTGAAAGCAAACAGCGTCGAATGGAAGATCACCGGAAGCCATGAGGACGTGCATGCGCATCGGAACCAAATTACAGCTGCTACCAATAATTAGTACACTTGTGAGAACATAGTTCCCATGAATTGTATGCATCAAGATAGCTTCAAATGTATTGGACGGAATAAATTTGATATACTTTAATAAAGCACATCAATTTAATATTAAATTTATATTTGTTATTATTTATTCCGTCTGGCATTAAATACTCGATCACTTTGTTTACATGTATATGCTAACAAGGTGCTCCCTGTAATCTGATATATGCATACGCGGTAAAGAGTCCCATTGAGCGAGTCGGCGGAGAAGAAAACATGGTTCCCGCAATGCCAGTGACAATGTTGCCAAAGTGATATGTGGTCCCTTACCGTTTAAGGCAAGGTAATGAAGGGCCCGTAATAAGCTTAAATGGGAATAAATATAGGAGATAAAATCGGGAAATTTATTTGTGGATACCGCCAATATGTCAACACGGGCCTCAATACGGAATAAATCGTAAGATAGCCCACGGGGAACACCCCGGCCCAGATTCTTTCGGAAACTTCGTTAAAGACAAAGTACAGTGATGGCACTTTGTTTTTATATTTTTAAATGTGGCCACAGTGGCCAGACTTGTGGCCACAAACTTGGACCAGTCTTTTAAGTATGTTTTATAATGGATTGATAATATTATACTATGCGTGTGGCCACATTTTCACTGTGCCCGTATAATACAGTATCCCCAACTTGGCCAATTACGACATATATTACTTATTTCTAAAGAATGAGCATAATCCATCCCACTCTCCAGGTAATATCCAAACTCACTTATCTCACTGTGACCACTCGCTGCCACCGGTGGTCACTGTCAGCAAGAAGGTGAAGCCATATCCAAGTCCAT